>JANTQK010010056.1:0-42278 GCA_029224305.1 Caperea marginata
AGTTGACTTTTTATGCATGGGTTTATATCTTGATTCTCAGTTCTATTCCATTGTTGTGTATGCCTTTTTACATGACAGTACCATACTATTTACCTTACTGTAGCTTTATAATACAGTTTGATATCATGGAATGTGATACGTCCATGTTTGTTGTTCTTTCTCATGATTGCATGCCATATACAAGTTCTTTTGTGGTTCCTCACACATTTCTGTGTTGTTTTTTTCTACTTTGAAAAATGCCATTGGATTTTGATAGGAATTGCATTAAATCCATAGATGGCTTTGGGTAGTATGGACATTTTAAAAATATTAATTCTTGGGCTTCCCTGGTGGTGCAGTGTTTGAGAGTCCGCCTGCCAATGCAGTGGACACGGGATCGAACCCTGGTCTGGGAAGATCCCACATGCCGCGGAGCAACTGGGCCCGTGAGCCACAACTACTGAGCCTGTGCGTCTGGAGCCTGTGCTCTGCAACAACAGAGGCCGCGATAGTGAGAGGCCCGTGCACTGCAATGAAGAGTGGCCCCCGCTCGCCGCAACTGGAGAAAGCCCTCACACAGAAACGAAGACCCAACACACCCAAAAATAAATAAATAAATTTTAAAAAAGTAAAGCTGACTACTATCTTTAAAATATGTATATATATATATATATATATATAAATTCTTCCAATCATGAACACGGGATAACTTTACGTTTATTTCTGTCTTTTCCAATTTTGTTCATCAGTGTATTGTAGCTTGTAGTGTAGCTATCTTTCATCTCCTTAGATAAATTTATTCCTTATTATTTTATTAGTTTTGATGCTGTTATAAATAGAATGGTTTTCTTTTTTCAGATCATTGTTAGTATATAGAAATATGACTGATTTTTGCATTTTAAGTTTTTATTCTGTAACTTTACTGATTATGTTGATTAGTTTTAACAGGTTTTTGGTGAAGTTTTTCAGAGTTTCTATATATAAAATCATGTTATCTTAAAATAGAAACATTTTTACTTCTTAATATCCAATTTCGATGCCTTTTATTTCTCTTCCTTGACTGATTGCCCTGGCTAGGACTTCCATTACTATGCTGAATGAGTGGTGAGAGTGGACTCCCTTGTCTTGTTTCTGATAATAGAGAAAAAGTTTCACACTTTCACTCTTGAGTGTGCTTTGAACTGTGACCTTGTCATATTTGGCCTTTTTTTTAAAAAAAATTACTTATTTTTGGCTGCATTGGGTCTTTGTTGCTGCACGTGAGCTTTCTCTAGTTGTGGTGAGCAGGGGCTACTCTTCATAGTGGTGCGTGGGCTTCTCATTGCAGTGGCTTCTCTTGTTGTGGAGCATGAGCTCTAGGCATGTGGGCTTCTGTAATTGTGCCACACAGGCTCAGTAGTTGTGTCTCATGGGCTCTAGAGTGCAGGCTCAGTAGTTGTGGTGCACAGGTTTATTTGGTCCTTGGCATGTGGGATCTTCCTGGACCAGGGCTTGAACCCATGTCCCCTGCATTGGCTGTCAGATTCTTAGTCACTGCGCCACCAGGGAAGCCCCAATTATTGGCTTTTATTATGATGAGTTTCATTCATTTTATACCTAACTTATTAAATGCCTTTTCTGTGCCCATTGATATTATATTTTTCCTTTGTTCTATTAATATGATGCATCACATTTATTTGATTTGCTAGTATTTATTCAGAATTTTAAAACCTATATTCATCAGTGTTATTGACCTGTAATTGGCAGTGTCCATTTCAGATTATAATACCAAAGTAATGCTGACGTTGTAGAATGAGTTTGGGAGTTTTCCCTCCTCATCCATTTTTTCTCTTTCTTTTTTGAAGACTTTGAGGATTGGCATTAATGCATTAAATATTTGGTAAAATTTACCAGTGAAGCCATTTGATCTTGAGTTTTTCTTCATTTGAAGAATTTTGATTACTGATTTAATTTCCAAACTACTAATGCTTCATTTACATTTTCTCTTTCTTCCTAATTCACTTTTGGTAGGTTGTATGTTTCTAAAAATTTTTCCATTTATCTAGGTTGCCCAGTTTGTTAGCATGTAGTTGTTCAAAGTAGCATGTTATCCTTCTTATCTCTGTAGTAGAGTTGTAATGTCTTCTTTTTTAATTATAAGTTTGTTGATTTGGGTCTTCTCTCCTTTTCCTTGGTTAGTCTAGCTAAAGGTTTGAAATTTTATCTTTTAATGAACCAACTCTTAGTATTGCTAATCTTTTCTGTTGTTTTCCTCTTTTCTATCACATTGATTTCTGCTGTAATCTTTATAATTTTCTTCCTTCTGCTAATTTTGGGCTCCGTTTGGGCTTCTTCCAGGTCCTTGAAGAGAAGAGTTAGGTTTTTTATTTGAGATCTTTCTTAATTCGTAAGGTAGGCATTTGTTGCAATAAACCTCCCTCTTAACACTCCTTTTGCTGCATCCCATAGCTTTTAGTGTACTGTGTTTCCATTTCAGTTTGTCTCAAAATACTGTCTTATTTCTTCTTAAATTTATTCTTTGATAAATTAGTTGGTCAGGAGAGTGTTGATCATTTTTTTTGTATTCATTAGGACTCCATTTTTCCTCCTGTTATTGATTTCTATTTAATAATATGGTCAGACAATGTACTTGGAGTCTTCCTGAGTTTACTAAGATTTGATATGTGGTCTATCATGTGGTCTTTTCTAGAAAATATTTTTTCTGCACTTGAGAAGACTGTGTATTCAGCGTATGTTGGATAGAATGTTCTGTATATGTCTCTTAGGATCATTTGGCCTTTAGTGTTGTTCACATCAATTGATTCCTTTTTTTTTTTAATTGAAATATAATTGAGTTACAATGTTGTATTAATTTTTGCCGTATAGCAAAGTGTCTCAGTTATACACATATATACATCTGTTTTATATTCTTTTCCATTATGGTTTATCTCAGGATATTGAATATCCTGTTCCCTGTGCTATACAGTAGGACATCGTTTTTTATCCATTCTATATGTAATAGTTTGCAACTACTAACCCCAAACTCTCAGTCCATCCTTCCCCAACCCCCTCCCCCTGGGTAACCACAAGTGTGTTCTCTATGTCTGTGAGTCTGTTTTGTTACATAGATAGGTTCATTGGTGCCATATTTTAGATTTCACATATAAGTAACACCATATAGTATTTGTCTTTCTGTTTATCACTTACTTCACTTAGTATATTAACTCTAGTTGCATCCATGTTGCTGCAAATGGCATTATTTCATTCTTTTTATGGATGAGTAATATTCCATTGTATATATGTACCACGTCTTCTGTATCCATTCATCTGTTGATGGACATTTAAGTTGCTTCCATGTCTTAGCTATTGTAAATAGTGCCTCTATGAATATTGGGGTGCATATATCTGTTCGAATTATGGTTTTCTCCAGATATATGCCAAGGAGTGGGATTGCAGGATCATATGGCAACTCTATTTTTAGTTTTTTTGAGAATCATTCATATTGTTCTCCATAGTGGCTGTGTCAATTTACATTCCCACCAACAGTGTAGGAGGGTTCTGTTTTCTCCACACCCCCTCCTGCGTTTCTTATTTGCACACTTTTTGATGATGGCCATTCTGACTCGTGTGAGGTGGTACCTCATTGTATTGTTAATTTGCATTTCTCTAATAATTAGTGATGATGGTCATACTTTCATGTGCCTATTGGCCATCTGTATGTCTTCTTTGGAGAAATGTCTGTTTAAGTCTTCTGCCCATTTTTTGATTGGTTTGTTTGGTTTTTTGTTATTGAGTCATTTGAGCTGTTTGTATATTTTGGAAATTAATCCCTTGCTGGTCACATCATTTGGAAATATTTTCTCCTAGTCTGTATGTTGTNGTGCCTATTGGCCATCTGTATGTCTTCTTTGGAGAAATGTCTGTTTAAGTCTTCTGCCCATTTTTTGATTGGTTTGTTTAGTTTTTTGTTATTCAGTCGTATGAACTGTTTGTATATTTTGGAAATTAATCCCTTGCTGGTCACATCATTTGGAAATATTTTCTCCTAGTCTGTATGTTGTCTTTTCATTTTGTTTATGGTTTCTTTCGCTGTGAGAAAACTTATAAGTTTGAGTGGGTCCTGTTTGTTTAGTTTTGCTTTTATTTCTATGGCCTTGGGAGACTGACCTAAGAAAACACTGGTACAATTTATGTCAGAGAAAGTTTTGCCTATGTTCCCTTTTAGGAGTTTTATGGTGTTATGTGTTATATTTAAGTCTTTCAGCCATTTTGAATTTATTTTTGTGTATGGTGGGAGAGTGTGTTCTAACTTTAATGATTTGCATGAACCAACTTTTCCAACACCTCTTGCTGAAGAGACTCTCTTTTCCCCCATTGTCTATTCTTGCCTCCTTCATCAGAGATGAATTGACCATGGGTCTGTGGGTTTATTTCTGGGCTCTCTATTCTGTTCCCTTGATCCATATGTCTGTTTTTGTTCCAATACCAGGCTGTTTGATTAGCATTGTAGCATTGTCTGACGTCTGGGAGGGTTATGCCTCCTGCTTTGTTCTTTTTCCTCAGGATTGCTTTGGCAATTCTGGGTCTTTTATGGTTCCATGTACATTTTAGGGTTATTTGCTCTAGTTCTGTGAAAAACTGTCATGTGTAATTTGATAATGATCACATTAAATCTGCAGACTGCTTTGGGTAGTATGGACACTGTCATTTTAAACAGCTGCAGCCTGTTCTCACTGTCAGTGGAACTAGCTCCCCTCTGGAAGCGGGTGTCCATACTAGGCTCTTAGAAATAAGACAGACAACACCACCCACGTGGACTCTTTGTACACACCTCTGACCACTGCCTTTCCTTTCCAGAAGTAACCTCCTTAATCGAGTGGGTTGCGTCTGGGGATGTGGCAGCCATCACCCTCCAGGAAGAGTCAGTGCCCCTCCTACCACTGGGGAATGAGTGGCCCTGTGCCTCATTCCCACCAAGGGTCCCAGTTTCAGGAGTCTGTTGAGCTTTTATTTTGCTGCTTTAGTGGATGAGAAATGACACGTAACCCGTTGTCTTCTTTTCACTTCTCTTCTGATGATTGAGGCTGGACTTTCATCACTTTCAGTTATTTCCAGAATGCAGCCACTTTTCCCAGGTCTGGGGGAGACCACTGAACATGCCTTCCTGGGTGTTCCCAGCCACAGACTGTGATCCACATCCAGCGAGGAAACTCCACTCTTTGTGCAACTACTATGTAGCTAGTGACTGGCTTCTGACCAACAGAATATAGCAAGTCATGGGAGGTCAGTGTTAAGATTCATTGACAGAACCTCTGTCACTTCTCTCTCACTTGCTGTATCCTGTGTTCTCTCTCTGTTTCTGTCTGTCTCTCCTATGCCTGGAAATGGGGAAGCCTGCAAGGATGTTAGTAGCTGTCGTATGGAGAGGCCCACATAGGAGAGAACACAGGCAGGTCGCAGGTCTCCAGACAGAGGCACTAGGCTCTCAGCTCAGACTGCATCCGGCCAGTACCCATCTCAGTGAGTCTGGGAGCAAATCCGCCCCTGTGGAGCGACAGCTGAGACCTCAGCCCCAGCTTCATAGAGACCTTGAGTCGAGGGCACCCAGCTAAGTACCGTGGGAGCTCAGGAGTAACTAGGTGTATGTATTTTGTATGTTGGGAAACCCTCCATAATGATCTTCAGTAAATCAGACAATCTTTAGCATAGAGCAGATCTACTCAATGTTATGTAAAAACAACCACAAAGGTAATGCATATTAATAAAGGTAATAAAATGGACTAAAAACAATAATAGTGAGAATTTTGATGATATTACCATTACTACTGTTAAAGAGAAATATAAACTTAGAAAGAGGGCAGATTCGCATACAGACTCCTCTAATTAAATTTCAAGGTACCAATATGAGACGTTCTCTGGGGTATTTTAGAGTCAGAATCCTAGGTTTGCACAAAGAAATTTGTTCTGAGAGGAGAAAACAAGCAGGAGGGAGTAGAATACCAAAGAGGAGGAGGGTGTGGGTGAACTTGGGAACTTATATGCAAACCAGCGAAGGGGAGTCCTAAGGGAAATAGAATAAGTACCTCGGTCCATAGTAAATGGACCTTGTCCTGCCTGACTCATAACTACCACCAGATTTCAGAAGACTGGCCAGTTGGCTAGGGGTCCTAGGCTCCAGGCAGGGAATTCAGGAGCTTTCTGTACTCCCTACATGCAGAGGCCTCGTCTGTGATACATGCTTAACCCCAGCACTGTCTCATCATTAGAACCTTGCCTGAGCTCCTGCCATTTGTACCTACCCGATCCCATAAAGTCCAGACACCAGACACTTAGGTTTGCATATGTCACACCAAGGCTATTGGAAGATGTCATCCTAGTTGATCCTGGGTCAGCAGGGAGGATGATATGTTGGCACAAACAGTGCAAGGGCTCCCTGAGGGACTTAGAAAAATAAGTGGTTACTTGAGCAGGCACGTCACCATCTCTATGTCTGCCAGTGCCGCACCAGCTTTTCCTGGACACCTGAGTGAATTTAGAACATGTCCCCAGGTTCAGGCATGCCAAGGATACTATCCTTACTCCTCTCTTGTCACAATGTCAGTTCCTGGGCTGAGTTTTAAAATTCGGAGACTGGACTCTAGGAAGGACACCCTCTCCAGCTTCCCAGGAGATGTGAGACTGGTTTCTGGCCCAGAGTTGAGGTGGAAAATCCTGTGCTGAGTCTGGCAGGACAGGGTGTCCTGCAGGGCTCTTGCACTGGCACCACTTTCTGGTCCCTTAAGAGGACTTAAACATTGTTCTAGAGGCTCAAGAAAGGCAAGAGTGTCCTCCCTGCGGCTCACTTACCAGTAACAACTGTTCCTTCTTCCAGTGGGTAAGTCTGAATATCTCAGGAGGCTCTCCGACCAACAAGTACCCATAAGTACAGCAGGAACCAGGAAGCACCATGTGTATGTAAGTCTGTTGAAAACCCTCCACAATACCCTTCAATAAATTGGATACATTCATGAGCAGAGAAATTTAATAAGAAATGCAATAACAACAATAGTGATAAATAATAATATCAATAGTGATTACAATCATAAAGCTATTAATTGTACTACTACCAATAATAATACTAATAAACTTAAGGACTGAGGGAATACAGACTTCCCTAATTGAATGGCAAGTTTCTTGGGGTATTTTGTAATCAGAGTTCTAGGTCAGCACAGGCTTTGCAGCCACAGTCGTAGGTCTGCATAGTGTAGGTATAAATAGAGAAAAAATAAACAGCAACAGGTAAAAGAAATCCATGGGAGGGCATGGGCTGACTTAAGTCTCATATTCCAACCCCAGAGGAGAGAACTATGTAGAAGAGAAAAGTTGATCCAGGGCTTTCCTGACACATGAAGCCAGCAAATCTCATGAGTTCTGACGACTGGTGTCTGCGGCTCTTACCCCGGAAAGAAAAGCAGGACTCCAGATACACCTTCAATACGTGAAAAAACCACGTAAAATGTACATGGAGCTTCAGCTCTTTTTCTACCCCAACTGCCTGCCAATTGACAAAGTGGCAGATCAGGACTAATCTCCATTACCACAATCGTACGTATTCCTTATTATCTGCCACCGACACGCAGAATAATGCTGAACACAGATAAGGGCTATTTTATCTAACAAACAAGTGACTTCATGTTGCTAAGTAATTCTTCTGCTCGGGGGACTATTATGAGGTTTGAACACAGCAAAAATACATGACAGCTTGTATCCCCCTTTCTACATGAACTCCACGTAATAATCTCATGGGTCTTATGTTTATTGAATTTTGTTAGAAAACAGTGTTAACCACATTATGAAAACGTTGCTTCCTTCCTGGCTGAGACGTCTAGGCAGCCTGCAGCCTGTCATTCCTCTTGGGCAAGAACAGCAGCAGCCAAAGACTTTTACTGTCTTTGAGTGATGTGTCAGGTGACAACCTTCAGTGTTTTCCCCCTTCAGGGTGCTCGAACCTGGGCTGCCATTGATGCCCTCACACTTGAGCTTTGGCATCTTGTCCTGCACTTGCATTGCATGCCCTGTTCTCAGCACAGAACTTTAAATCCATCCAGCATTTCCCACATGTATCAGGGCATCAGCTCTGCAAACCAGATGTAATTTCCCAGTTGGAGCAAGAAGAGTAGGTGTGGAGGGAAGAGGAGGGTTTCCTCAGACTGGGGTCCAAGTCAGCTCCAGACACATGTGCTCAGTGTGGGGAGGGAGCAGGACACTTGGAATGTCAACTGGAGGTTTGCTGGACTAAAGGGTATTTTTAGAAATGTATGTGAAACCATTGAGTCAAATTATCCAGATTCTGTCATTACGCATCACACATCAATTTCTCTTCACGTTTCCCCCGTACTTTTCACCTCAGAAAAGCAAAATTCCTGTCCTCGTGGGAGTTAAAATTTCATGTTTTTGTACTTGCCATGGTCTCTTTAATAATTTTTCCTCTCATATTCCCTGTAGCATCTGAATTTATTTTATTTTTCTTTTACCTAAACACTGAACATCTTATTAACATTTTTCTTAACCATGTTTCTATTCACTGATGTATTCCTCAAATTCATGTTCTTTCCCCATGTAATGTACTTTTCAACAATTTAATCCCCTTAATGTCACATGTGTCATTTCTTATTTATTTAATTTAATTTTTATTTTTGTCTTATTTCAAGGAAAAATTGTGACCATTAAAAGCAAGAAATGATATCCAGGCAAGTTATTTTCCTGGTGGACTAATGTAGCTGTAAGAAAATAGTAAATTTCTTCAGGTGTGAACCCTGGTCATCCACATGTGAAACCTGGGAATGAGGTAAGTTAGGAATTCAGCAGACTCATATAACTCAGTTACAGTGTAGTGTAAACACTAGCCCAACATAAAGTGTTCACTTTATGGACTAAATTAGACTGAATTTTGATGATACCTAGTAGAAATGCTGCAAAGGGGGGATGTCCATGCAGAAGATTTACATACTATGTGTATGTAACTGACATGGAGATAATTTTAACTGGACACTATCATTGAACAGACTTACATACACATGAGTTTTCACAGCATAGAAAACACTTTTACTGTAATGAATGAAGGAAAGCCCTCAGGGATTTTTAATTCCTTAGTCAACGTTGAATTCTCACACTGGATCTATCAATGCTAAAATCAAACTGAAAAGCCGGAGTTCATACCAAAATTCTCAGACATGGAAAAACTCTTATCAAGAACGTTTTACCACACATTTCAGCTATGAATTCATAATTTTGGCTAATAACCTATTATTTTATAAATAAGTAGAATAAAAATATAGATTTGTTAAGTAATCTTGGAATGATAAATACAGAATTTTCTAACAATAGTACTTTTTAAAATAGGTTAGTGTTAAGAAATACATATAAACAAAGTTATATGTGACAATTATTATGATCCACTTAATTGTGATCGTCAGGAAGATTATCAGTTGCTTTTTATCGTCAGAAATGTTGCAGGACAGAAGAGAGTGAAACGATATGTTTAAAGTACTGGGGGAAACTACCTAAAAACAATTCTATATCTTACAGTATTATTCTTCATAAATGAAGAAAATTAAAGACAGTCTCACACAAAAGCTGATGGATTTCAGTACCATAATACCTACCCTTCAAGAAATGCTAGGGGCTTCCCTGGTGGCACAGTGGTTGGGAGTCTGCCTGCCAATGCAGGGCGCACGGGTTCGAGCCCTGGTCTGGGAGGATCCCACATGCCGCGGAGCAACTGGGCCCGTGAGCCACAACTACTGAGCCTGTGCGTCTGGAGCCTGTGCTCCGCAACAAGAGAGGCCGCGATAGTGAGAGGCCCGCGAACCACGATGAAGAGTGGCCCCCACTTGCCACAACTGGAGAAAGCCCTCGCACAGAAACGAAGACCCAACGCAGCCAAAATAAACAAATAAATAGGTAGGAAAAAAAAAATAACCTCCAAATGTGGCGATATTAGGATGTAGGGCCTTTGGGGGGTGCTTAGGTTATGATGGCAGAGCCACCATGAATAGGATTACTGTGCTTTTATTTATTTTTAAATATGTATTTATTTGCTTACTTATTTGGCTGCATTGGCTCTTAGCAGCACGTGGGATATTTGTTGTGACGCCCAGGCTTCATATCTAGCTGTGGCACGGGGACTCCGTAGTTGCAACACATAGGCTCTCGAGTTGTGACAGACAGGCTCAGTAGTTGCAGCACATGGGCTTAGTTGCCCTGTGGCATGTGGAATCTTAGTTCTCTGACCAGGGATTGAACCCGTGTCCCCGCATTGGAAGGCAGATTCTTAACCACTGGCCTACTTGGGCAGTCTCTCCTGTGCTTTTAAAAGAGATTCCAGAGAGCTCTCTAAACCCTTCCTCCTGGTGATGATATAATGAAAAGTCTATGACTCAGAAAAAGACCTTTACCTAACCCCCTTGATCTCACACTTCAGCCTCCAGAACCATGAGAACTAAACTGTTTATAAGCTACCCAAGCTGTGGCATTTTGTTATAGCTTCCCCAAATAACTAATTCGTACATCTACATTAACATAAAACAATGTATAAATATGTGATTTGTGACATTAATAACATGTAATTAATGTGTAATGTAATAGGAGATGTAATAGAGATTTTGCATGTGACTAAAATTCTGTTGCTATCAGTTTAAGCTCGTTTGATACGATTTTATATGTAATCTCCATGGTATCCACAAATTTAATATCTATAGAATATGCACAGAAGGAAATTAAGTCAGTCAGGGGACTTCCCTGGTGGTCCAGTGGCGAAGACTCCACACTCCCATGCAGGGGGCCTGGGTTCAATCCCTGGTCAGGGAACTAGATCCCACATGCCACAACTAAGCGTTCGCATGCCACAAAGAAGATCAAAGGTCCCCCATGCCACAACTAAGACCTGGCACAGCCAAATAAATAAAATTTAAAAATGAGTACAGAAAGTAAGCACAAAGGACGTCAGTATGGAAGAAAATGTGGGACAGGAAAGCTATATGACATTACAGAAAAATTGACAATTAAAAGTCATTCCATATCAGTAATTTATATATATATATAGCTTAAACTCATCAGTTAAAAAACAAAGATGGACCAGCTAGACATAAAAAGGGTCCAACTTATGTTGTCTACAAGAGACTCACTGAGAAGTAAGGACACTCATATGCTGAAAGTGAAAATATGGAAAAAGATATTCCATGAGAACAGTAAGCAAAAGAGGAGAGGAGTGGCTCTGCTGCTTCTGCTGCTGAGGCTGTGGCCCCTACTTTGCAGGGAGTAACGGGGGGCAGGTGCAGGGGCTGGGGTGCCCCTCCCTCCCTCTGCACCGTGAGCCAGGGAAGTCAGAGGGACTGGGTCCCCCTCCCGAGTTCCATTCTTCCTCCAATGAGAATGGTGCTAATCAATAAAGACCAGGGTAGAGCTGATTCACTTTGTTATAAAGCAGAAACTAACACGCCAGTGTAAAGCAATTATACTCCAATAAAGATGTTAAAAATAAATAAAGACCTGGGGAAAAGAGATGGCCCCCGTGGAGAATGCCTATGTCCTAAGTTTATCTGCTGTCAGATTGGCTTGAGAGAGAGCAGGAGCTACATGGTGTGTTCTCTCCCTTCAAATCAATTACTTTTTCTTTCTTGATGCGCACACACACCAAACCATTATAAAGCCCATACATATAGAATGCTAATGGGTTGGTCTATGAGCTTGAAAAGAGGGAAATAGAACACTTGAGGTCGGTGCAGCGATGTGGTTGTGTCTGTGCATGTGCATTACTAGGTGGAGGGTCCACAGTATCCATCAGATACTTAAAGGAAAACATGTCTCCCAAGTGTTCTGGATTTCGTAGATAAATTATCATAGGACAACAGTCTTCAATAAAAATCAGCTAGCTCTCTCACACACCACTCATTAAAGTAACAAATATTTATTGAGAGTCTCCAGGATTCCAGCATGTGACATTTTCTGGTGACTAAGAGGTGAAATGTATAACATTACCACCTTCACCAAGTTTATAGGTCAGTGGAGGCAATAAAATTTAATATCTCACATTTTGTCTATTTAAGTATGACTTTGGGTTTAAGGTAATTTTTCTGCATCGTGTCCACAGTGTCCCAGGACTGACGCCCTCCTCTAGCTCAGCACCTAGAACACAGATCTGATTGAGCTAAACTGGTGACGCAGCTGCTTCCCAGCAAGGCTGTGGCCTCTAATGGCTGTCTGCTGCTCCTGTGTCTGTGGCGTGCTCAGCATATGGGAGACACTTAGGCTGCTTCTTCAGTGCGTTGTGTACCTTCCAAGGCCAAGAACTTGCTGAGCAAAACATAACTTCTTTAGTTTTGTGAACACCTGGCCTCCAAAAGGCTGAAATATGTAGTGACAATGTACTGAGGACATAATTTCTTATTCATTCCCTGACCTACACTCTCAGTCACAGAGACATGTGGTAAAACAACAGGGACTCAAGCTTCTGGTCATGACTTGGCTGGGTCAAGAAGTTCTAGGCCAGGGCTTGCCTGGTGGCACAGTGGTTAAGAATCCGCCTGCCGGATGCAGGGGACACGGGTTCGAGCCCTGGTCTGGGAAGATCCCACATGCCGCGGAGCGACTGGGCCCGTGAGCCACAATTACTGAGCCTGCGCGTCTGGAGCCTGTGCTCCGCAACAAGAGAGACCGCGACAGTGAGAGGCCCGCGCACCGCGATGAAGAGTGGCCCCTGCTCGCTGCAACTGGAGAAAGCCCTCGCACAGAAACGGAGACCCAACACAGCCAAAAATAAAAACAATTAATTAATTAATTAATTAAAAAAAAAGTTCTAGGCCATGTGGGAAGACTCCTCTCTCTTCTGAGATTTCTGCTTCAACCAACGGGGAGCAGCTGCCCTTAAGGTCTGAACTAGAACCCTATAAATTCATATGTTGAAGTCCAGACCCTTGTACCTCATAATGTGACTGTATTTGGGAATAGGGCCTTAGGAGAGGTGATTAAGTGAAAATGGGTCATATGGGTGAGCCCTAATCCAGAGCTGTGCCCCTATAAGAAGAGAAGATTAGGACACAGCCATGCACACTCAGCTCATAGAGGTAAGCCATGTGAGGATGCAGCAAGAATGAGGCCATCTGCAAGCAAGGGAGAGAGGCCTCAGAAGAAACTGAACCTGTGGACACCTTGATCTTGGACTCATTTGTAGAGAGGTTATAATACATATGTAGATGGTTGAAGGTACTGCAAATATAAAATACTTGGCATTACATTGTGCCCCCCCACCACCTCCCCCCCTGTTTTGCCCAGGAGCCCCTTCCCTCCCATAGGTAGCCATGTATGTGGTTTCCTACGCATACTTCCAGGGTATCTTTATGTGCATACAAGCAAGTATGAATATATATTTCTCCTTGGTACCCTAATTAAAATCACAAATAGAATACTAAGCATGGTGTTTTGTTATATCTTGCTTTTATTCATTTGACAATATCTTGCAAAGTATCCTCTATCAAGACATAGTTTCCTGCACGACAGTGCACTGAATGGATGATGTACTATAATGCACTTTGCCAATCCACGTTGGCATGAACGCTGATATTCAATAACCTATATTACAAACAATGCAGCAATGCATAACCTTGGCGTGCATTATTCTGCTGCTAGCAAATGTGTAGGATATGTTTCTAAAGGATTTATAACCTGGAGTGTTTTTAACTGAGAGAGCATTTGATAAGGTATTAAAGATACTCTGTTGCTGAATTCTTCTGCAGAGACTAGCAATGAACCTTTCTGTTTAAACTGCAACCTATCAGATCTATCCCCCACACGTGTTTAAAAATGCTTTCCAACCTCTTCTACCTTCAGAAACCCTCCATAATCTTTCTTCTCAGCACTGCCCTTTATTCTCACACCCATCACAGCCTTACCTGGCACATACCTCTTGTCTCCACCTTGCTCTCTGCCCATTTAGGAGGATTTAGAAATACTGAAATCCCTCTTTGATCATCTTCAATTAATCAGCTACTGTGTGAATCAACTTTACTCAGTTTTATTGCTAATTACAAACTTGTAATAATTACAATAATGTTGAGTAACGACGACAGTAGTAATTTACAGTTCTGTAGGTCTCAGAACTTCTCATTTCACCAGTGTGTACACTAATGGATCTCAAAACAAATTCTCAAGTCACTGAAATTTTTTCTTGCCACGACACCGCTGTATGGCCATCTAGTCGGCCTTGCAGCAGCGGACGCCAGATAACAACCAAATGGAGGGAAAACCAGCGGGATAGATCTGGATGGCACGCCTCCATCCCTCTGTACTCATCCCCTATGGGTCCACCAGAGGTCCCTTTTCTCTCTCCGGGTTGTCTCCCCGTCCACACTCGCGTTCAGAGGCCATTCCGGCACGAGATTCTCTCGTGGAGCCTATGACAACCGCGCATGGCCTCGGGCCTCCTCCGACCATCACCAGATGCCCCAGGCAGCTCCCCATTTCCCCATTTGTTAGGCTTCTCCGACCACCAGGCCCCAAGCGGGACCGTGGCCCCGCCTAGAGCGCCCTCCCCGCTCGCCCCCGACTGTCGGTGTGGTCAAATGCGTTGAGGGGACCTGTGTGTGGTCGACACACAAGCGCTTCGCCGAGGAAGCCAACAGAAGAGAGAACACCGGGCGCTCCCCCATAGACGCACCTCGGCCTGCGGGTGAATCCCGTCTGCTCAGCCCCTTGACCGCTTCTCGCGGATCTCGGAATAAGTGGCCGCCGGGGAGGAGCTACGACGACGTGAACGGGACGCTCCGGATCCCCAAGGCGGCCGGGACGCAACACCGGGCACCCTACTGGCCGGGGCGTCGCAGTCCCGTGTGAAGGAGGACGGGAAGCCAGGGTCGCCCTCCCAGTGCCTCCTCGTTTCGCCATCCGGCCGTACCCACTGCGGAGAGAATCAAATTTGGAATTAGGGCGAACGGTATCCAGAGGGAAGGCCAGCGGAAACTTGGCGACGTCCACGCCCGTAAGAGACTTTCAGCCATCCCCAGGCAGACTTGGAAAACGAAAGTACGAACACTTGGACACACGGAGGACGACGCCGGGCACAGATACCCTCTCCTGACCACGGGCAACAACTTGGGCATCCCCCGCGTGCAGAGGGCACCAGGGAGTGCCAATCGAAACGCCCAGGCCGCCACTCAACGACTTCTATGGAGCGCAGCGCCGTCCTCACACTACACACGTCTGTCCGTCCAAATCGGAGAGCAGGAAGCGCCCATGCCACGGAGACCGAGACCCAAGCGCCCTAGCCAACAAGCACGTCGCGCCCTCCACAGGCCTCAACGCCCGGGCCCGGGCCGTTCCCCACCTCCGGAGTGGGACGCTGGGGGACCGAGGTGGTAGAAAATGAACACTCCTAAAGTGACTCAGAAGGACGGACCATCAAGCCTCAGGCGCTCCGGAGGGCTCGGAAGACCCTCTCCCTTCACAACGCGGCGGCAGGCCCAGGTCGTGCCGAGTCCGGTCGGTCCGCGCGGCTGGAGAGCCACGGGCGGATGCTGGTCGACCAAGCCAGGCAACCCTCACACTGCCCTCGGGAGCGCGGCAACGGGCGCACTCCCATAGACCTGCACGCTCAATCTCCAGCGACAACAGTAGGCGTCCACGCCTCGGAGCCACCGGGATAGACGCCACCAGCGTCGCCGGCCTCCCGGAACTCTGCCCCGCGCCCGGCGGCCGAGTCTCAGCCCTCGCGAAGATCGCCGAAGCTCCGGAGACAAGGGACGATATAAAAGCGGTCGCCAGGTGGCGACCGAAAACCGGCTCGCACATCCCCGGGCCGGATCCCGATCGCCGAACGGCGAGGGTGCAGCGCGGGCCGCCCAAACGCCCGAGCTCGCCTCGGGGCGTCCGCCTCGGAGCTAGCTCGCGGCTCGGCACGACACGGCGCGACCCCGGCAGCAGACGGGGGACAAGGAGCTGGGAAGATGTTGTCGGGAGGCTGCCGCGAGGGAGACGCGCTCTTCACGCTATTCCTGGGCCGCCGGCCGCTGTAAACAAGGAAATTTCTGCAGGGGGATGGACTGCGT
The DNA here is from genome assembly GCA_029224305.1 of Caperea marginata. Lineage (NCBI taxonomy): Eukaryota > Metazoa > Chordata > Mammalia > Artiodactyla > Neobalaenidae > Caperea > Caperea marginata. The sequence continues at coordinate 16,038 of JANTQK010010056.1, forward strand.
GAACTGTAAGCTGAAACCATGAAAGTACCAATAGCAAACACGGATGACATTTTATTCTGTAATTGCAGAGTGGAGATGGTACTAAAACATAAAAACCAGGGCCCAGAAGCCATAAAGGAAACGATTGATAACGTGACCACCTAATTGATCTTTATATATTCCACAAGCAAAGTCAAATGGCAAGAAGTGTGTGGGTGGGAACATTTGTGCAAATACATGTGTAATAAGAATATTGATATCTGTATTACTTAAGAACAGAATATTTAGAAAACAGCCATTAAGAGGGACCAGGTAAGTAAATTTCAAGTACATTCAGACAATACAGTACTATCACTTTGTGCTTTGGTTTACTGATATATTTTTAAATGAGCTAGATCTATAGGTATTGACTTGGAAAAAATGTTGATGACAAACTGTTTAATGAAAATAGCAAGTTTATATATATCTTTTGAAAAAAGTAAATGGAAAAGTAAAGGATTGGAATAGGTAAAGCAACTTTGAAAAACAAGAATAAATTCCTCCTTATAGCCTGGGGTCAAGAGCCAGAAAGAGGAGTGTGTCAGAAACAAACATGAGCCACACTTCCTGCTTTTCTGCCCCCTCCTTCTGCAGTCCTGGGACAGGCAGCTGGCATCTCAGCCCCTCAATGTCTCTCCTCCACACACACCCAGAGCCACCTACAGGCAAGTAGAACTTTCACTCTGCAGGCCTGGGCTCCCTATGTCCTCAGCCTGTTTCCTCATATCAGGAGCCCCTAGCAATTCACTTGGTTTGCCCAATCGTCCATGCCGAGTGTTGCTGGTCCCAACCTACACCTGTGTAGACTTTCTCTCCAAAACCTTTGAGCTGATATCCCAAGGGAAGAACATTCCCCTTTTATAGCAGGTATGAGCCAAGGGGACAACTGGAAGCTCGCGCCTGGATCCATCATACAAACTTTGTGTACACTCAACTCCCAAAGACACAAGAGTGACAGAGGGTCCACTGTATTGTTAGCAGAACATGGCCATCGCTTTCTTAAAACACGCAGGCTCAATCAGCAAGTCCAGCTGTGGCACGAAGGAAAAAGAAACACAAACACACACACACACACACACACACACACACACACACACACACACACACACACACACACACACAACATATCGCAGGAAATCCGTACTCCTCTGCCAGTTCTGCAGAGTGGTGGGAGCAGAAAAAGAAGATCATTGTTGCCACTTCTTGTGCTCTGCCTTGCGCTGACAATCCTCTGAAAATGCTGGGATGTCACTGGCGGGGATTGAAGGCTTGGAGCTCCACTAATCTGTATTTGCTGTCCAGTGGCCCTACATTTACACTCACTGTCTTATCATTACACTTGTCTCCTCAAATACACAGTTACAATTAAGAAAAATAATAATCTGCAATATGTTCATTCAATTTTCAAGTTTGCGAACAAAGGTGAAGAACACATAGGGAGGGGACTTCCTGCGTGTTGGTGGTGCAGTGGTTCAGAGTCCACATGCCATTGCAGGAAACACGAGTTTGATCCCTGCTCTAGGAGAATCCCATGTACCGTGGAGCGGCCAATCCCATGAGCCACAACTACGGAGCCTGCGTGCCTGGAACCCATGCTCAGCAATAAGAGAAGACACCACAATGAGAAGTCCGCGCAACTCAATGAAGAGTAGCCCACGCTAGCCGCAAGTAGAGAAAGCCCGTGCTCAGCAGCAAAGACCCAACACAGTCAAAAATAAATAAATAATAAATAAATAAATTGGAAACTCTTTAAAAAGAAAAGTATACATTGGATAACTGAATTCTTGTGAAGAAGTTTAGTAAGGAAATTTTATTTATCTTCTTTTGTAGATATAAAAATGTTCAAATATAGTCTATAAAAAGTTTAATATTTTAAAAATTAGAAATAGTAAATAATTCCTCATTACTCTTTATTGCCCAGCACCCACCTCCACCCCAGCACCTTTCACACTAGACTCACCTGATGTCACATCTGCTCCCCCCCCGTCTGGAAACTTGTTTCTCTCATCACTATCACATGAGAGCCTCAACCCTATTGCTGCCCTGCATGGCCTTGGACATGTGGCCAGGCCACTTTGGATCTACTTAATGGTGGGGAAAACAATCCAGGGACTCATGTCTTGTTGGAAGGTCTTGTCACACAAATCAGGACTAACAACCCCTTGCACAGGAAAGCAGCAGGAGTATGTACATCATAAGCCCACTGTTGGGTACCACAATCCACACAGGGCAGACACGCTCATCAAATATAGAGTGAAGTTTAATTTGGGGTGAAATTTAGTCGACACCTTCAGATTCATTAGTGAAATAGTAGGTGGAGTTCTGTCCTACTAAATGTCATGGGGAGAAACATTCTTCATTTCATAATTTTTCTATAGGAAAGTATGTGTAAACTGTCAAGTGCTACCTAAGTCAATGTTAATCATTAACTACTATGTAAACAAATACTGATAGTGTGTCAGGAACAGGGGTGGATCACAACCCTTTGATCCTGAGATCCTGAAAAGAGAAAACATTCCTTTTGAGACCCTGTGGTTGAGATTTACCTACGTTTGCTCATTTATCTTTAGTACAACCCTGTAACTTATAGATTAGTTACCTTTTAACAAGTAACATAAGCTAGGTTCCGAAATTTTGCTAATTTGAGAAAATCAAGCAGCTAGAAAATGACAGAGCTAGAATTCAAACGTAGCTCGGGCTGTTTCTGAGTCTCAAATTCCTACATATGCTGGTGTTGAGGTGTGGATCCCAGATTCAAGTTTGACCTGGATATGTCACCTACCAAATCAGTGGTTGGAATCCTCCCTGTTATCACAACACTTCCCCTCCAGTCTGTTCACACAATGACTACCGTGCTTAGGTTCTCCCTACACAGGCATCCTCCAGTGCACGGACCCAGCCTCCCGATCAGTCCCAAGTCTCCTGAGTTTTATGGAACAATTCTCAGGTCCCTCTGACCTCTCAGCACAGCTGATGATCGAGACCCCAATCAGATGACAAAAAATCTCCCCTTCCTATGGCTGCATCTATCATACGTATCTCCCAATGAGTTTTATAAATATCTGGCATCCTAGCAGGACGTCATCATAAATCATTCTCCCATGCTTTGCACACACTTCGAATGTTCCCCTTGTTTTTTTGAAACCCTGAAGTTCTCACCTTCCCTCACTTTCAACAGTGTGCTCACTTCCTCCCATGCACATGCAGTAGATAATTTGAAGAAATGTTTCAGCTCACTGTCATGAAGTCAACACCGATTCCTGCATTTTCAACCATTGGCGATGCCGCTCCTGTTTAAACTGAAAGTCATTTCTACGCCTGGATAAGCCCATTTTTCTCAAATGTATCCCCTTCTCTCCTGCTCTCTGGAGAACGTTTTATTATTAATTGTAAACTGAAGCTCTTCTACCAACAAACACCCATCTCTTCCCAGTCCATTCCCTTTCATCTTTTTCAGTTTCTTCATTCTTGAAACCAAATCTCTGAACCAATTGTAATCTCTAGTTCTCTGCCCAATGTATTTCCTCCTTCCAAAGTAAACTGAAAGAGCAGTGCAGGATTAGTGACAATCTCTGGGTGCCCTCCCACAGTTTGATCTACTAGGGGTGATCTCCCTGTTTTACGATTGACCTGCAGTATACATAAACCTTTTATAACATTAATAGTTATCTCTCCGTAAATTAAATCCATTTGAATGTTTCTCAGTATTTTACTTGGACCAAGCAGAACTGGACTATGACCTCCGTCAGGAACTTTAATATTTCCAAGGTCCTCTGACATCGCACACTCCCACTGCCTTTAAAACTAGTCAGTTCCTCCCAGTGTACTTGTGGCTGGTTTCTCTCAAACAATACTATTTCAACATTCTCAATGACTCCATTGTAGCCCTCTTCTCTCTTTTTACTATATACACCATCTTCTTCGAAACTGTTATCCAATTTATTCAGTCTTCGACTGTTACCACTATGATAATAATGTGTTAAAATCGAATGCTAGAATTTCATTTCTGAGGCGTCATCCATACTTGCATGGGAAGCAGGCACCTACAATGAAATTGTATATCAAGACAGAAGCCAGGAAACTTCCTCCCCAAATTAAAAACTACTTCTCCTCTTTCGTCTGCAGTCTCAGATAGCGACTCCACTAATGTATTTGGGGCTCAGTCATTGACCTAATGTCCCAGAACCACACCAAACAGTAACCAAAGCATCGATTTTATCTCTACAATGAGCGCTCTCCGTCTCTGTTGCATCTCCTCCCTGATACTGATATCCACATACATAGTTCCAGCTACACTTACACTGCTTCACTTTCAGGTTAAATGTCAGTGCCTCAGAGATTCCTTCTTTAAATTACTAGCTAAGTAACTCTCCTCTCCCTGTTGTCTTGAATAGAACCTACAGGCAACACATCTGCTATTTCACGATATCTCTACTCGTCTGTTTTTTTTCTTTTCTTTTTTTCCTGTTTTCCTCTCTGGACTAATTGCAGAAAAGTCAACTGTAGAGTCATAAAGCAAGTTACTCTTGCGTATTACTTATGAATTGTAAATCCATAGAAATTCCATGTACACAGTAACCTAATCTACTCTCAGATGGTCTGTGACCAAAGGTCTTTAATCAAATTAAATAACCATCTTTAGATTTAAAATTCCTTGAATAATAAATGACTTTGTTTCCTCCTGGGGAAATTTTTCTTTAGTAATCACCAGAAACAAAATGTGTGGGAAAACTGTGTTTGTGTCTTTACTTAAGTATGCAGCTACCACACTCCTGAGTTCAAAATTTTAGTCTCTTTCTATAGAATCAGGCATAGAATTGTCTGTGGGCTCCTGTTAATAGATTTGAAAACCTCATATATTTTATAATCATGAAGAAAGAACTCCTTTAATCTGGATACCAATCAGGATAAATCTAATCCAGGAATAACTTCCCTAACACAAGCTTTTCCTTCTCAACAGGTTAACCACTTAGATACATGTAAGGACAGTATAAGTGATTCCTTTAATTTTCTAAGTTTCTAAAAGCCTCCAAAAGCAATCTTGATGCCTTGGGCCAGATGTCTCACGGTTTTGTGAATTGTGGCCAGTTCTGGGAAGAGAACTTGCAGCAAGAGGATCAGTCTTTATATAAATGGGTTTAACCTACAAACAGTCCATCAGGCTGTGGGTTTTGTGTGGCTTTACATAAAGACTGGTGTTTTTTGATGATATCAGACATCCAAGGAAGGTATTTTTAGTGTTTTAAAGCATTTGTATTTTAATAGCAAGGTAAATAATACTTAAATTCTAATCAATTACATGAAGTTTCCAGGGATGCAGGAGAGAAAAGAATACAATTGGAGAAATTGGGCTTGGCCAAGGAACAGATGATTCTTCAATTCTTCCTATGGGCTTGGGAGTCAACAATGAGGAATATTTGCAGATTTTGTGACAGTGAGCTGAAGAATTTCCTCAAATTATCTGATTAATCTGTCTAGTAGAAGGTGATTCCCTTTGTGGAAAGAGAGGAAAGCACTGAGAATGATGAAAAATCAAAAGATATGGAGAAAGTCTGAAATATTTCTGAGGCATAGAATAAGACTTAATTATCTAGATATAGTACAATGGCCAGAAATATTCGAAAGATGTTGGGAGATTTGTGAACCCCACCAGATTTAATATCCTACTTAGATTCAGTCATGGAAGAAGCAGGTAGTTGGAGCCCTCCAAGATTGGAATCTTGATCAGCAGATGGGATGAATTTGGAAGGAATATGAAAAGAGGAACATGGAAATTGTTGGTCTTCATAACTATATGTTGAAATTACTTAATTTGATTAATTTGGAATAAACATGAAGACAGGTTGGCACAGATATTAGGAGAGTGGGGTCAGTGCACTGGAGGTTCTCCTAGCATTTGGGGTCAGGGAGGAAACTGAATAATAACTTGTAATATCATTGGTTAATTACCTTTAAAAAACTCTTCGATTTTTATTTCCTAATAAGTAAATTTGGGATACTAATATTTCCCTTATGAGAAGCAGTAGCCAAAGCCTTCCTAGTTTGACCCTGGGAAACAAGATTACTCCCCTTTTCTCATTGACCACTTCATATTTGCAGGTGGGGTGGTTGTTCACTCCCAGGTAAAGGTTTATGGATTCATTACTGTTACGTCTGAAAACTCTAGATAGAATTCAAGCGTCATGGCTTTCTTCTCTTTCCTTCGATTTCCTGCTTAGAGTAAACAGTGTCTCTGAGAGAGAATACTAGCAGCGGAGTTCTTGGCAATGTGTCCCCAAGTGAGTGGGGACTTGCTTTTTCTCCTGAAATGGTAACTCTATTTCCACCACTTGAAGTGAGTGCTCTACGTGTATCCAGGAGGGAGTCAAGGCTCTGAGCACTAGTCCTGTCATCTGGCATCTCTGTGAGGATCGTGGAGTAGGGCAGTAGGGCCACGCTAATACAGCAACCGTCTCCTTGCCAACATTTACACCGACGTTTTCCACAGACCGTCCATGAAGGCAGTGATGGTAAAGAGGGCACATGAGAGGTTATATTTCTCGTTCCCCTCAGCCATGTCTTGACGGGGGAGTGGTGTGACTCACTCCATAAGCGAGTCTGCGATGCAGTGAGCTCTGTCATGTGATGGACACAAGGGGAGGGATGAGCAAGAGTAGAAGCTCAAGGCCTGGTAGGGGAGGAGGTGTGTGGTCGGGTAAGTTCAATACGTCCAGGGTCAGAGCTGCTGGCTATAGGGCTGTGCAGGGCTGAGGGGGCAGGAGAAAGAGAAGCCCTTCAACAGGACTGGCCCAGAGGGCAGAGTGGAGCCAATTTTGCTTTTTTTTTTTTTTCTTCCAATTTTTAATCTGTTTTCTCAGAATACAATTGACTATTTTGAAAACTCTAGAAAGTCAAAACAAAATGCTCCTCTTCATTCTTGTTCCAAACTAGCCATTTTCTCCCTGTTTAGGTAACCTTTGTTCAGAAAGTGGAAGCACTTTACAGAAAGCATTTTTTCCTTAATTGGTGCATTGTGGAGGTATATAGTAGGTAGAGGAAAACTAAGAAAACTGTGGCCATATTTGAAGCCCTGGATACGCCTGAACCATCGAGAGTCTCCTGTTAGTCTGTGAGCAGGGAAGACAAGAGGAAGGTACAGGAGACACCATGATAGTCAAAGGGGTGAGGTCCCAGGAAACGAGGAGGGAAAGAGGGACCTCAACCCACAGGAAAGGTCAGTCGGGGATCATCTTACAGTTTGGCAGTCCCGAGACCACTGGCTTGTGAAGTTGAGCCCGTCTGTCCTCATATCTGGTGATGAATGTATGGTATGTGTCGAGGTTAGGTATGCAGCAACTGCAGACCCCAGTCTGTTCGCTCACACAAAATAGTGGACATTGCATCAAGACTCTCTGACTTTTTAATGACTAATTCACATGTAGCTTTTATTTATTGGGTTTTGTTATGTTCAGACATATCATGTGAGCTCATTTAATCACTCAACTCTCTTGAGAGGTTATTAAAGTATTTCCCACATGAGAACAGTGAGGATTGTATTGGGGAATACTTTGCCTGTAGTCACTGCTGATAAGTGGCAGATCATATATATTGCCTGCCTTGTGCTAAGTCTGTAGATTTAACTGAAAGTAGTGGGGAGAAGGGATATTTATGAATTCCCAAGTACACACTTTTTAATTGCCAGTCAGCTCAGAATTAACATTCTCTTGTGGAACTGTGCAGGTTATTTCACACCACCCCACATGTGATGCTCCATGATTTTCATGAAAATTCACTCTGTATTCAGAGTTGTGCCCATCTGCTGTGATGCAATCTGAAGGCATTACGCCAAGTATCAGCACAGGAGGAGAACCATTGGACTGCACGTTCAAACAAGGCGTGGTGAGCTTTCGATTACACACAGGCTGCCTTTTTCTCAGTACTGGTCTACCTCGACCATCACCTCTGGACATCTGGGGGAGCGAGATGGGCAGCCTGATCTCCAGAAGGTCCAAACTTTTTTTTGAGGAATCAGTGACTTTCAAGACAATGGGACTCTGAACTTACATCCAGAGAACTGGTTTGGGGTAATTGTCAATTGCAGGTCTTTCGTTGGACGTGAAATGTCTCTGGAAATCTTGTTGAACTCAATGTAGAAAAATCCTCTTATCAGATGCCACAATTCTCGTGAAGGCATCAATCTGATCGTAGTTAATCTAACTTGCTGCATATTCCTTGGCCGCTTAGATGGGAAAGGATGGCTCTGTTGTTACTGGTGCTAAACTTCAACGCAGCGCCCATTGGTTCAGTCCCTCCCTTTCGGCGCTTTTCCTCGTCTTGATGTCGCCAACATCCCACCCATTTTATTTTTCGTTTGTTTTACCCTTAAATATATATTCTAATGGTCAATATCCTATAATATGTTTCCAATTACTGGTATATTCCTCCATTTCATACCTTTTCTCTGTGTTAAAGATCAATATTTTAAACATGTTCACAGACGGTAGCTTCAGGAAGAACCCATTTATCTGAAGGTCAACAGTAAGTTTATGGGGATGAACCCCACTGTCCACATTAGAGACATGATCTTAGGGTAAGAGGAATTCAGCACAACCACCTGACTGAAAGTGGACTTAAACGCTGGCCCAGCAGAGGTTTTTGAATAGTTTGCATTTGGAACCATACTGCCCCAAAGACAAACTGTACCTTGAGTTTCAACAGGGCAGTTGCTGAAATGTAGCTCATGTATATAGTGTTTGAAAAATAAAGAAGTCCTAAAACTTAATCAGAAAACGATGGCAGTGAGAGGCTACAAAATTTAAAAAATCTATGTGAATTCAGCAAAGTGAGACTCTATGTGAATATAAGTACCACGGTGGGGGGGGGGGTAGTTAGTGGAGACCATCACTGAGGGAGCATCCTAGAATTCACGTGTAGAGAACTAAAGAAGTGAATTTTATGTGAGCAAACTTTTAACAGCCTTTCCTTTCCTTATCAATAGCAGAGACTTCACACTGGAGAAGAGCCCACTGAATGTAACAAATATGAGGAGATTTCACATAGAACTCAACTTTCACGCCACATGAGTGGCCTCTCACAGGACAGAAACTCTATGCTTGCAATCAATTTGGAAGAGCCTTCAGCCTTTATTCATCATTGAATTAACATAAGCTAATTTATACTGGAGTGAAACCATGCAGGTCTCATCAATGTGGGAAGGCGTTCAGGCAATGCTGTAACCTTAGATGACATGAGAAAACTCACCCTGAAGTGAACCCCTATATATGTTATAAATGTGGAAGATACTTAACTGGAGCCTCACATTTAAATACACGAGAAACTCACACTGGAGAGAAACCTTAATGTGATAAATGTGGGACACACTTCAGCAGAGCCTTAACTTTTATTCACACTGATGAACTCACAAGGTGAGAAGCCCTCTCTCTCGAAACACTGTAAAATCTCGTGCTTCAATTATTTTATTACTTTTATATTTTTACTTTATGTGCCCCTTATAACTTAAAACTGAATTACAAATAAATTTAATTTTTCACAAGAGTCCTAGTCCTGGAGAATTTGTGGACCCGGCCATGAAAACCCAAAGAATTCAGTCAGGCAGGGATTTATTCCTACATCAGAATTTTTTAGCCAAAATGTTTCTTCCCCACCAAGAACAGATAGATATGTCAAAACCGAGAAGTTGGAAGATCATTCCAAAAACACAACAGTGTAAAGCAACTATACCCCAATAAATAAAATAAGGTAAGATAAAATAAAATGAATCATTGCAGACATGGAGAGTTCCATTTTCAGATTTGGAGATGGTAGGGGTTGCATGATAAGGTCTGGCTCCTCTTCAGATAAATTGCTTTTACTTTGTTGGCCTAAAAACATTCATTATAACCCTAAAGTCCACTGACGTCTAATGGGTGAAAGCATGGTATTGTAGGGGTCTATAAAGCATGGGATGTTTCCTGCAACCTTTGTGTGTCTGTGTTCCTGTCTGTGTACATGCACACGCACACACACAAACATGCAAGCAAGGGAGAGAGCATATAACATCCATCTGATCCTAAAGAGAAAATGTGAGTCTGGAATCAATGGCATAAATGTGTCATCAGGAGAAAGAGCATCTAAGTTACCTTATTCATTAATTTATCAAATTTTCAATTATTAACAAATATTTACTGAAAGCTTCCAGGATTTCAGAGCTTGGCTTTTTATGAGGACTAAATTGTAAATAATACAATATTCCTATCTTCATAGAACTCTACATTCTAACGCAGTCAATTCAAATACACTGCAAAATAAAATTTCTGATATTAAAAATCACACATAAGGGTTTACAAATCGTGTAAATACAAAATGTTTACTACTAATTTACAAAGAAAAGTTGCCACTTTATAAAATAAAATTGAGATTTATAACAGTGTCATTATAGAACTTTGGAAGGCCAAAAATTGTCAAAAAGACTGGGTTATTAAAAAATATTTTACAAAATTCTGAACCTTTCAAAAGCTATTATGCAAGATTTGGGAAGAATAAAGATAGATTTCCATTTCTAACAGCCAAGATAATTGTTCAAAATGTTATGAAATAAGTATTTTTAAATTAATTGTTCAATTACAAAATACACTTTTGAAAATCAATAGTGGTTTCTTTGTTTTTTTTAAATGTCTTTTTAAAAAATATTTATTTATTTATTTATGGCTGTGTTGGGTCTTCGTTCCTGTGCGAGGGCTTTCCCCAGTTGTGGAAAGCGGGGGCCACTCCTCATCGCGGTGCGCGGGCCTCTCACTATTGTGGCCTCTCTTGTTGCAGAGCACAGGCTCCAGACGCGCAGGCTCAGCAATTGTGGCTCACGGGCCCAGCCGCTCCGCAGCATGTGGGATCCTCCCAGACCAAGGCTCGAACCCGCGTGCCCCGCATTGGCAGGCAGACTCTCAACCACTGCGCCACCAGGGAAGCCCCAGTGGTTGTGGCGCAGGAGCTTAGTTGCTCTGCGGTATGTGGGATCTTCCTGGACCAGGGCTCGAACCCGTGTCCCCTGCATTGGCAGGCGGATTCTTAACCACTGCGCCACCAAGGAAGTCCCCAATAGTGGTTTTTATTAGAATACAAAAACTGCTGCACATGCCTATTAAAATTCCATTTAGCATCCATTTTATTCGAGATTCAAAGGAGCACCATTTTATTTATTCATTTATCTTCTTCCAGTTTTACTGAGATATAACTGACATAGAGCACAGTGTAACTTTACAGTGTATAATGTTTTAACTTACATATGTTATGAAATGATTATCACACTGAATTTAGTGAACATTCAGCATCTCATACAGACACAAGATTAGAGAAATAGAAAAATGTGTTTTTCTTATGATGGGAACCCTTAGAATTTATTGTCTTAACCACTTTTATGTATAGGAGACAGCAGTGTTAAGTATCTTTATCATGTGCTACCTTGCATCCCTGGTACTTCATCTCTCTTATGGCTGGACGCTTGCAGTTTGGGCCACCTTCATTCAGTCCCACCCCTTCCCACGCCCTGCCTCTGGCGACCACAAATCAGACTGTCATTGGATGAGTTTGTTTGTTTGTTGGTTGGCTGTTGAAATATAACTGATCTACAACACTATGCTACTTCTTTCTTTTTTTTTTTATTTTAATTAATTAATTATTTATTTATTTTTGTCTGTGTTGGGTCTTCGTTTCTGTGCGAGGGCTTTCTCTAGTTGCGGCAAGTTGGGGCCACTCTTCATCGCGGTGCGCGGGCCTCTCACTATCATGGCCTCTCTTGTTGCGGAGCACAGGCTCCAGACGCACAGGCTCAGTAGTTGTGGCTCACGGGCCTAGTTGCTCTGCGGCATGTGGGATCTTCCCAGACCAGGGCTCGAACCCGTGTCCCCTGCATTGGCAGGCAGATTCTCAACCACTGTGCCACCAGGGAAGCCCACTATGTTACTTCTTGTTACACAACAGAGTAATTTGGAATTTCTATACATTTCAAAAGGAGCACCGGGTCCTCTGCATGGGGAGGGGCCAGGGCAGTGGCGCCTCTGAGGCCCTGGGCCCCGCCGCCAAGCTCAGGGACAGGCCCCTGCCTGCGGAGGACGAGGCAGCCTCCAGGGGCCAGAGGAGATGCTGGGATCGCGCCCCTTCTCTCCGTCCTCCGACCGCAGAGACCCCGGGCCGGGGTGTGCGCCCAGGGAGGGAAGCGGGTGCGGTTCCGGCCCCGCGGGGCTGAGCCCGGCCAGTGAGAAGCCCTCTGCCGGGCCGAGGAGCCGCTGTACCGCCCGTGGTGCTCCCATGACTGCCGCTTCCCCTGAGCGTGGAGCAGCGGGACCGTCTCCTGGGACTGTAGGCCGCCCCGCTCCTCTCCTCGCCGCCTCCAGGGCTCCCGACACGCATCCAGCACCTGCGACGTCAACGAGGGGGCCAGGAGCTCGTGCGGGGATGGGCCAAGCCGCGATCGCCACCCCAGCCCGGAGCCTTGCCGTGTGCTACGCCCGCCCCTCGGTCGCTCCTTCCCGGACCTGCCGACCTAGCTGCAGGCAGAGCCGGGGAGACACGGACGCCAGAGACGCCGTCGGGGTTCTCCCGGCCGGTCTGGGAACACCGGGCCGCTTCCACTTCTGGCTCCAGCGGCTTCCCGGTCTGTAGCCTAAGAGCCGGAGGACGCAGCGCTGGCCCGCTTCGCTGTCTGCATGCTGCGCGTAGGGCCGGCACTGGAACAACAACGCGGGGGTCAACTACACACTGCACCCCGCGTGCTACTTCTTTGATCCTTGTCTCTGGTGTGAAAGGGCCCAGATTTCCCATCCTGAGCGAAAGAAATGTTCTTTATAAATGTTTTGTAGAAGGTGTTCTGTCCCCTGCCAAAATAAGATGTTTGGTGACTTGAACTGTCCGAGTCATCCGCTGGTGTTGGCCGTGAGGCTGAAGAACAGGTCACAGCCCCAACCCCCTTTGGGTGCACAGAACCCACAACAGCTGCCAGACTCCACTGGCCATTAGCCCTCAGAGAAGCTGGACTCTTAGCGGCTGGACTCCAAGCCAGGGGTGGGGCTGGAAAGGCGGCTTTCTGTCCTTCTGGGAGCCACAGAAGTTAGTGGTGAATTGATGGATGAGGAACTGTGCCCAGCAAGTAACTATTGCTCAGAACTCTTTGGGCCCCTGCACGCCGCCGGACAGGGAGCACAGGGGCAGGACAGTCTCACTCAGTGCTGGTGGCTGGGGACGCCAACATGAGGGGACCATACATGAGCAGAGGGGGGGACCCTGGGGGAGGAATTTATCCCCTCACATCTTGGGCTGATTTTGGTAATTTGTTTTTTGTTTTGATTTTAGTTTTCATATTTTCTGGCACAGGGCTAGTACAATCAATTCATTTTGGAATGCTGGTCTCTAAGGAGGGATGTTTGCACTGTAACTCAAGAGAACAGGCCATTGCCTCCTACATCCCATCGGCAAAATTCCACACCCAGCTTGTGCTGGTAGGAACTGCAAGCTAAGAATGGTTTCTATATTTTTAAATGGTTGAAAATAATTCATAAAAAGACTATTTGCAACATACGAAAATTATATAGCATTCAATTTTCCTTTTCTATAAATAATGTTTTATTGAAACACAGTTATACTCCTTTATTTACATTTTACTGTAGCTGCTTTTTGGCTACAATGACTGAGCTGAGTAGAAACAACAGACATCATATGGCGAATCTAAAATATTTACTCTTTGGTCCTTTACACAAGTTTGCCAACCCCGTTCTAGAAAAGAGGGAAAATAAATTTTTTTGAAACACGTATGCTGGGATTTATACTTTTAAAACAGTTAAACTTTTAGCGAATTTTGTCCCTGGAAACAAACTTTAGGTAGAAGTAAATATGTTACATTACTCTCAGTAATCTCAGTTAGAATAAACACTAATTCATAATTATTTCTGCACTGAGGAAGGGAATCCACCTGCAGATTTTTTAATTTTCATCTAAGAAATAATCACAAAGTAGTGTAACTAAAACCTAGCCCCCATCTGAATTAGCATCAACTGCCAAAACTGCTAGATATTTCTGAGCCTCAAAATAGGACATTGTAAGCCATAAAAGTATTTACTTTAAATTTTGGTTTGGTGACATCTCTTGACTGTGGCAGTGTTTTTTACTAAAGTTAATTGATCATGGAGAATTTCATCAAAAATCATTTTCTAGTAGAAAACTATCAAGGGTTAAGGCACTATAATTCACACTAGAGTAAAATAAACTAGAAAACAATCACATTGATGAAACAATGAATATATAATTTACATAAGAATATAAAAATATATATAACAACAAAAAATCACTTATTACCTTATTTTCTGTTATTAAATATAAAAACATCTTATGCAACTTCCAGGGCTTCTTGCCTCTGGTAAGCCATTTCTTTCCTAAAAGGGCATTACTGCATAATGAAATACATAGGTAAATGCATTTTTAGACTTTTATTTTGTATTTAGGAAAACACATAAGTTCAAATTTACCAATAGTGTATATAATTGCACTCGGACTCTATACACTACAGAACACACTGGGAAACTCTGGATTTTATGATAATAATGTGTTATTTTGGATTGTTTTGGATTATCAAAAAAAATAGAAAAAATTAAGAGTCCAATATAAAGAGCAAGATAGCAATCCTCTTGTCTGTTATCCTTTAAAATGGTAACCCGTTCAATTTTGAGTAAAATGGATGGTGAAAGTAATTTTAAGAGGAACGTACAGCAGAATTTTGATCCTTATAAAAATCGTTACTGATTTTCAAACATATAGTTTTGAATTCTAACAATTTAAAAAGTACTTATTTTGGAATATAGAGAACAGCAAACCTGGATCTTAAGACAGGAAATCTAGCTTTGCTCTCCCCAATTCATGCAGACTAGCTTTTCCAAAATTGAGAATTTTGTAAAATATTTTTACTAACCAGTCTTTCTAAAAATATATAACCTTTCAAAGCTCCAGAACTGAGACTGTTTTAAATGTCAGTTTTATTTTATGAAGTGCCAACTTTTTATTGTAGACTAGTAGTGATATTTTATAACTCTACAATGTATGAACATGTCTTTTTTTTAATGTCAGAAATTTTATTTTGCAATTTATTCTTACTACCTGCATTAGAATACAGAGTTCTATGAAGAGAAAGGCGCTGTGTTATTTACAGTTTAACCATCATAACAATCCAAGTTCTGAAATGTTGGAAGTTCTCATTAAATATTTAATAATTGTTGAGGTATCACCTCACACCAGTTAGAATAGGCATCATCAGAAAATCTACAAACAACAAATGCTGGAGAGGGTGTGGAGAAAAGGGAACCCTCTTGCACTGTTGGTGGGAATGTAAATTGATACAGCCACTATGGAGAACAATATGGAGGTTCCTTAAAAAACTAAAAATAGAATTACCATATGACCCAGCAATCCCACTACTGGGCATATACCCAGAGAAAACCGTAATTCAAAAAGACACATGCACCCGAATGTTCATTGCAGCACTATTTACAATAGCCAGGTCATGGAAGCAACCTAAATGCCCATCAACAGATGAATGGATAAAGAAGATGTGGTGCATATATACAATGGAATATTACTCAGCCATAAAAAGGAACGAAATTGAGTCATTTGTTGAGACGTGGATGGATCTAGAGACTGTCATACAGAGTGAAGTAAGTCAGAAAGAGGAAAACAAATATCGTATATTAATGCATGTATGTGGAACCTAGAAAAATGGTACAGATGAGCCGGTTTGCAGGGCAGAAGTTGAGACACAGATGTAGAGAACAGACATATGGACACCAAGGGGGGAAAACTGCGGTGGGGTGGGGATGGTGGTGTGCTGAATTGGGCGATTGGGATTGACACGTATACACTGATGTGTATAAAATTGATGCCTAATAAGAACCTGCAGTATAAACAAACAAACAAACAAAACAACTAATACTAAACTTTCATTGGGTTATTTGTATGGAAATATGTTAATATAAATGTTTCAGACATTACATGAAATTTCTAAAAATCTTATATGTTCTGGTATAATGTTATAAGTCATAATCCTAGTTATTACCTTAAAATGTATATCACAGAAATAACTTATTTTCTTGTCAATTGCATTATTACGAACTTTCATCAAATCTTTAACCGTGGTCATTTTTAAGTCTTTTGTCATTTACAGACAGTTCTGGGTGTACTCTGATGCTTTTGCAAATATGTTCCTATAAAAGGGTTTCATCTTTAAGAAATTCATGGAAAAGACTCTGACAAGTACAGGTTTCTGGTAACTGACTGTACTGCTGAACTGAATGAATAAGCATTTTCAGAACTCTAATGAAAAACTGATGAACTCATAAAAGTGCTAACAAAAGATCAAGATAAAAAAAAATTAATTACATGGGACTGAGTGAACTGATGAGGATGAGTATAATTTTTGTGACTTTCTGTCTGAATTAAAAAAAAAAAATCCCACAAGGACTCAGAGGCAAAGAATATACAAATCAATTTTCACTGCAAAGTAAAGGAGCTGTTACAGTAGAGGATTACTGGACTGAATGTCAATATTATGACATAGTATGAGTGTGTTTCATGTTTGGTAATTGCAACCATTTTTGCTTTTGTTGTGGTCATCCATGTACAATGCTTGGTGTCAGTCTATTTATCTCCTGTAAAAATAAAATACAGTGTGTGTGTGTGAAAAAAAAAACAAAACAAAAAAACAAAAAAACCCAACAATCTATGTGAAACAGCACCAAAAATGAAGCTGGTGTTTCCAAGACTTTTTTGTACATAATACAGTCCTTAAATGTTTAACTCGGAAAGTTTTTTTCGAAGTACAACTGTGAAAGTCTCAATAATTTATAGAGGAGGTAAAATGAGACACAACCAAATGTAAGTGCATATTATATACATATGTTATATTATGCATATTGTAGGTGTACATATATTTTTTCATTCTGCCTCACATTATTTGTTAAAGGTATTTTAAAACTTAGATAAATAAAATGAGTACTTTTTGAGACTCAGTAAAAAAAAAAAAATTAATAATTGAAAAGTTGATAAATGAAGGAACAAGGTGATTTAGCTTATTTCTCTCCTGCATGAATCCTTTATGCCAATAATTCCTGAGTCGCATTTCCCCTTTATGATCAGATAGTTGTTACAGTGTCCCTCCCTTGCATGGGTGTGTGTGTGCACTCAGATGCACGAACACACAGCAATGATGCAGTTAACATCTTGGGCTTTAAAAAAATTTTTTTTTTAAGATTTTTTTTTTGATGTGGGCCATTTTTAAAGTTTTTTAATTGAATTTGTTACAATATTATTACTGTTTTATATTTTGGTTTTTTGGCTGCGAGCCATGTGAGATCTTAGCTCCCTGACCAGGGATCGAACCCACACTCCCTGCATTGGAAGGTGAAGTCTTAACCTCTGGAATGCTAGGAAAGTCCCCATGATGGGCTTTATAGGCCCTAGAATACCATTTCTCAACCCATTAGACTTCAATGGACCTCCGGGCTATAAGGAATGTTTTGGCCAACAAAGAAAAAGAAATTGAACTGAAAAAGGGTCAGAACTCATCATGCAGCCTGTATGCTCTCCCTAGCTAGCCTTCTTGAAGGTTTAATTGACAAAATAGACATTGTCTCTATGCTGATCTCTCTCCCGGAACTTTTTATTTTTTTTTAAATTATTAGCACCTTTATTTATTTATTTATTTATTTATTTATTTATTTGGCTGTGTTGGGTCTTCGTTTCTGTGCGAGGTCTTCCTCTAGCTGTGGCAAGCGGGGGCCACTCCTCTTCATCACGGTGCGCGGGCCTCTCACTGTCGCGGCCTCTCTTGCTGCAGAGCACAGGCTCCAGACGCGTAGGCTCAGTAGTTGTGGCTCACGAGCCCAGTTGCTCCGAGGCACGTGGGATCTTCCCAGACCAGGGCTCGAACCCGTGTCCCCCGCATTAGCAGGCAGATTCTCAACCACTGCGCCACCAGGGAAACCCCTCCCGGAACTTTCTTTAGTACCATTTTTCTACATCAAAGAGTAAAGCTTTAAAGGTAGACTTACCAATGGCTCTCTGAGAGATCTCCTTTGTGTTTACATGATTTAGTATATGCACCCCTTATTGTTCTTATACATTCTTAAAGTACAACTCTTTTTATGTCTGCAAAGATCTTTCACCTTCTCAGTCCTGAAGATATCTATCTGTCTTCTTGGACAAAACGAACAAAGAAACTCTTGGCTACAAAATGCTAAGTAGGGATTAAACCACCGTCTGATTCTGAATTCTTGAGTTCTTCCTGTCCATATACCTACAAATATTCACCTTTGTTTAAATATATTTAATATATAATTCTTTTTTAAAGTAATGTGGGAAATAGTAAATGAAAGTTAAGTAATAGAATTAATTGAAGCAGCAGAGTTTAATCACAAAGTATGTGTGTATTTATCCTTGAAGCCATTCATCCTGAACGTGTATACACATATTTGGATGCTAATGTAAGAGTTAACACACATCATACTATGTTTTACATTTTCAGTTAACATTCAACGTTGTTTGCTGATTGATCCCAGTCTTTGTAATTATGATTATAATTTTATAAAGACAGAAAGTATCTAACTGACCAACAGTGACAGAGTATTAACAAAAAACGGGCCCATTCTTACTCATCCCAATATTTCATGATTTTGAATGACACACACCCACTCAGTAGTGCTTACATATTTGCAAATACTGATCTACTGAAGCAGGTTTGCTTCGTTTCTTCTTACTTGATACTGAATATTGCTTTCAGCACTTCTCAAAACCCTTCACCATCTACATCTTTATATTGTATATTTAATAAAAAGACAATTGCTGAAGGACTTATTTATTGTCTCAATTGCATGCTAACACATTCTTTATAGACTATTTTCCCAGTATGAGTTTTCTGATGAGAATAGCAAGTGAAAGATTTTCCACATTGTCTTTAGAATTGGCATCTCCTCAGTGTGAGCACTTTCTTGTTCACTCAGGAATAAGGAGTCACTGAAGAATGTCCTTCCTTCATTAAATTGAGACTATTTTTTCAGTGTGAACCCTCTCATGTCCAATGACTCCATGACTAATGGAACTCTAGCATTCATTTCATCGGATTTCTTCTACAGCAGTGATTAGATGGTGTACCCCAAGAGGGCTCTCCTCGTAGTCAACCTTGGGCTGTCTCCTCTACTGTGTCAGGGATGCAGCCCACTCTGGGTTCTCTGTGTATTCTGAGTCTGGAGCTCCAACTGAAGGCTCTTCCACAATTCCAGGGTCAGGATTTCTCTCCACATGACTTTCCTGGTGGCTTAAAAGGGATAATTTCTGGCTGAAGGCTCCATATATTTGATTACAGACACAGGGTTTCTACTCTGTATGAATTCTCTGGTGTTTATAAAAGTGGGAGCTCTGGGTAAAGGCTGTACCACATGGATTCCAGACATAGGGTGTCTCTCCTGTCAGTTTTCTAGTGCGTATAAGTGTGAGAGCTGCGTTTAAAGGCCCTTCCACATTCATCGCATTTGTAGGATTTCTCATCAGTGTGAATTCTCCCAGATGACTAAGGTTATGGCTTTGACTAAATGCTTTCTCACATAAATGATATTCATTGTGGTTTCTCTCCTGTGTCAATATGCTCATGACATTGAAGGTTTGGATGGTCACTGAAAGCTCTTCCCCAATCATTCCAAACATAGGGCTTCTCTCCCATGTGAGTTTATTGGTGTGAATAAAAGTCAGCTCTCTGGCTGCATTACCTTTATAATGTTCGTCTTCTCCAGTGTGAGCTGTTGATGTATAAATGCGAGGCTTCAGCTGAATTATTTCCCACGTTCAGGACATTTGCAAGAGTCACTCCAGGGTGCACTCTCTCATGTTGTCTAAGGTTGGAGGGTGACTAAAAACCTTTCACATTCTGAGATCTGCATGGTTTCCCTCTAGGATAATTAGCTTATGCTAATTCAGTGATGAATAAAGGCTGAATTATCTCCCATTTGGGCTGAAAGTATAACACACGTGGAGTTAAGTTTCTTGTATGTGAAATGTCCTCATATTCATTGCATTCAGTGAGCTCTTCTCCAGCATGAAATCCCTGCTATTGACAAGGAAAGGGAGGCTGTTAAAAATTACTTACATAATATTCATTCAGTCCTTTCTCTACATGTGAATTCTAGGCGGTTCCCTCAGTGATGGTCTTCATTGAAAATCTCCCCATGTTACTTACATTCACAGGTAGTGTTACTTTGCTGAATTCACACAGATTTTCTATCTGGTAAACCCTCACTGGTCATAGCTTTCAGATTAATTTTAGGTCTTCTCTATGTTTCAAACACTATATCCATGAGCTATGTTTAATCAATTTCCTTTTTAATGAAGCCCAGGTTAGAGTTTGACATGTAATATCAAATGACATGGGTCCTCAGATTGTTCCATCCTCCATTAAATTGATAGAAAATCTCCTGGCCACACGTCCAAGGCCATGGAAGGCAGAGCTAGGGTTGAGGCTCTGATGTTGCTGGTTCCCACATGGGGAGGAACCAAGGTGACTGAGGGCAAGGGCATCTGGTGGGGCGGGGGGCACAACAGGGAAGGTGGGGTGCTAAAGGCCTGGAATGGGTGTTGGAGAACAAATGTTGGTGCCTTTCACCAAGAATTATTAAATGAGAATTTTGCGAGAGGTGTCCTTGCTGTGGTGACAAGACTCTCCAGGAGACCATGGTAAGGGTTACCTGGGAATTAGTGTTAATCCTAGGAACTGAATATTAATAAAATAATAACTTTGAACAGTAAGTCAAATCAAAGTATAACACCCCATAATTTGCATTGTTTTCTGCAAAATGGGAATATTATATCCTCCTTACATGCCGAGTAGCCAATGCAGCCTTGTTTTTGACCATGGGAGGAAAAGCGTTCCTTCTGTCTGCGCATGACTGTGGGTTAGGTGGGAGGGGTCACCCCCAGCTGAGTGGTTGGGGATTCATGCCTGGTGTATCTAACAATACTTTGAAAGGCTGGGTTCTCAAGGCTGCTTTCTCTTTCCTCAGATTTATCTGCTTGATTTTCGGATTGTCCCTGCATAAGGATGCAGAGGAGGGCAGGTGGTGGCAGAGTTCCTGATAATGAAACAACAGGTGAGAAAAAAAACTTACTTTGATTCCTGAATGATCCATCTTTTGCCAAATGGTCAGGTTTCTACTTTGGGTCCGGATTTTCTAAGTGCCCCCAGGAAATATTAACGCCAGTTATGTTCACCATCCTGTTAGGGATATGGCAGGTCAGGGACCAATGTAGAAATACTCTCTTTCCCAATATTTACTTTCACTTCTTCCAGCCTCCATTAAGGCTGTGACCTCACAGAAGACGGGAGAGGTTTTTCCTTCTCTTTTTTTAAAGGTCATCCCTTGGGCTCAGTTGCCACCTTCGTCTTGTTACTGGCTGCAGTGGACTTAGGAATGCGGTGAACACAGGGGATAGAGAATGACTCAGAGCAGAAATCTCTAGACCAGTGGGAAGCAGGCGTTTCATCAGGTGAGTCCTGTGTCATAGGTGCTGGTGTGAGTGGGGGTTTGGTGAGAGATAGCAATAAAGAATCATTTATTTTTCCTAATTTTAAAAAGATTAACTTTTTACATACTACTCATAAACATTTTGAAAGCTTCCAAGAGATAAACGTAAGTTCCTTAGCAAAGTTGTTCACATAACTCTTTTCCTCTGTGTTGTTAAGCTTCATTCAAATTACAAATTTGAATGCAATGTCTGCAGATTCTTATTTTCTTAATTTTGACTGTGTATGGAGGAGAAGGGGCACAGTACACAGAACAAAATGTAGAGCACTGAACAGCAAATGACAGTTTGGGGAGCTCCAAGACCTCACTTCGCCACAGTGACATCAGTAAAACAACCAGGATCTGCCTGAATGAGCTGGGGTTCTAGCCCAGGGAACCCCAGAAGTGGCAGTAATGGGCTTTCTGATCCCTCCATTGCCAGCCCTGGTAAGTGTTCCTATTAGACCCGGGGGATGTGTGTGTATGTGCTGTGTGTGTGTGTCTTTCTTCCTGGCACCCCTGGACTTGCCGTGTGTGCATCAGTGTTTCATGAAAGCCATGGCCATCTGGTGCTAAAGTTATAAGACCGTCTCAGTCTTGTATCTTCCTGCGTTGGATACATAAATTTTCTCTAATAGGTCCAGATGCAAATGTTCAGTTGGCTCCTACCTGCAATGGCATGGGGATGTCTTTTCCTTGGGAAAGCAGCTCTAGGCTCATTGAGAGAACAGCGGCACACGTGTAGGGTGGGCAGAGATAATTGGAGCAAGCAACTGAATTGCTAAGGTCTCCTGATAAGGAGGTAAGAGGCTGGGCACCATGGGAACCCAGGTCTGCAGAGTCAGGGTTCCGACTGCAGAATTCTCCACATTAGCGTGAGGAGCGCGTCTGCTTCGCGGCAGCCTCCTGCCCAAATCTTCCCAGCCTTGTCGGCTGCTGGGGTTGCGTCGTGCCGTGGCGAGCCGAACCGGCAGGTAGCTCCGAGGCGGACGCCCCGAGACGAACTCGAGCGTTTGGGCGGTCGAAGCTGATCCCTCGCCGCCCAGCGATCAGAATCCATCCCGCTGACGTTCGAGCCCGTTGTCGGGAGCCACCTGGCCGCCGCTTTTATATTGTCCTTTCCCTCCTGAGCTTTGGCGACCTTCGCGAGGGATATGACTCGCCCGCCAGGCGCGGAGCAGAGTTCCGGGAGGCCGGCGACGCTGGCGGCGACCATCCCGGTGGTGCGGAGTGGTGGGCGCTTCCTGCTCTCACCAGAGATTGAATGTAGAGAGAAGTGTGTTGTTGGGCCGGCGCTGAGCTCCCTCGGAGGGTTGTGTGGAGGTCTGCGCCGGTCGACCAGCACTCCCTGGTGCTCCTTGGCCCGCTGAGACCTCCCGTCCTGCTATGCGTGACCAGGAGAGGATGTCCGTGCACGACGTCGTCCTCCGTGTGTCACGATCCGTCGTTGCATCCTCGCCGGCTTGGGGCCCCGGGTCCATCCCGGTGCAGTCGAGGCAGTGGGGTAGCTCACCGGGGGCCACTTCAGTTTCTCCGGGTTCCACGCGAGGCAGTCACGGGGGCGAATCTTGCCCCAAGGCAGGGGCACGGGATGCCTGTCAACAGACGGGATCCACGCAGCAGATTGAACCGGCGTCTACGCGGGGAGCTCTCATCCCCACTCCTTGGTCACCTCGTCAGCTTGGCGCTTGCGTTTGTGCAAGTCCGTTCAACGCGGACTGTCGAGGGCAAGCGTGGAGGGCGCTAGTGGAGGGGCGGCAGTCCCTCCTAGGCTTCGGTGGTTGTAGGTCGTAGTCGTTTCTCTTTGGGAAACAGGGACGGCCTGGGGCATCCGGTGATGGTCGTTAGTAGACAGGAGCCTGGCCGCGGTCCTTGGTAGGCGCGGTTGTCGTTAGCTTCTCTGAAGAAGCTCTGCAGACAGGGAACGGCCTACAGACGCGCGGGCGGACGGGAGGATCCGCCAGGGCGAGAAATGGGACCGATGGTGGCCTGGGTCGAGGCCGGGTGTCAGGGGCGTGGTGGTGCGCCTTCGCGGATGTGCGATCTAGATCCTTCCTGTTGAGGCTCACACCAGTCGCACGTCACTTGGCGACTGCTGCGGCAAGGTCGACCAGATGGCCGAATTTTGGTATCGGGGCAAGAAGAAAACTTCATGAATTAAATTTGTTGTTGTTGTGACATTCACTACAATGTGAACCTTAGTGAAATGAGAAATTTCAATGTTTACAGTAAATCGACATTACTGTAATAACTACTATCATTTGCAATTTTTTCACAAAATGTTGATTTATGAAATTTAAAATATATTTAGTACAATTTTTTGTGATACAAGTCTGCTAATGAGAAAACTGGAATTCTTTTGCAAGGGGGATGCCATTTAGCTTATTAGACATTCCTATCATCAAAATTTAAGTTGTTAATCCTGACTTATAAGGAGATTTTGCATAGTTTACATATTTCATATTTGAAAATTCTTTTGACACAGATATATACTACCAAATACAGCAGTTCATGAGCATATGATTTTAATTGAGCATATTCATTGCTTGGAAGGAATTTATATCTGTTAGATTCTTCTATTGATATTTGCCTTTTAATATGTCATTATACTGTACATTAGTCATTTTCAATTCTGTTTGCAGTTAATTTTAAAAACATTGATTCAAGTTTATGTATCCACAGAGGATCTGATTGATTGAAGATGATGGAGGAGGATTTTGGGATGCAGAACTTTCTAAATCCACCTGGAAGTCTGGGAACCTCTCCAGCCACAAGTCCCTGCCCCACACCCCCAGCAACCAATCTGGAAAACCAGACTCCAACGTCTGCAACAATAGGCCCCAAGGGTCAGGACTTGGTCAGTGACTCACAGCTTCGTTATTTTCAGTCCTTTCCATGTAGAATCAAATGCGGGGAAAGCCAAATATGCTCCCCTAAGTAATCACTTAGGACACCCCTCTTCCTATCAACTTGTCTCCAGCCTCCCCCATCACAAGCTCTGGGCAGGACATGCCTTCTTTTTTTTGCCACCAGAAAGTGTCCCCACTCTTATGTGTGCCCTGTGTCTCAGCCTGATGTGAGTGGTGGTGGCTGACTCCCGTGCTCTATAGACAAGTTCTGAGTAAATAGTGCTTGTTCTCATTTGGGGGGGGGGGGGGGTCTTTTTCCATTTCTACAGAACTTAGGAGGGCAGGAAGCAAATAAAACTCATGATGTTCCCCATGTTATTTTTAAAATCACATTTATTAATCACCATTTTTTAAGTTGAGACATAATTCACGTACCATAAAATTCACCCTTTGAAAAGTGTAGAATTTAGTGATTTATAATCTATTCACAAAATTGTGCAACCATCAGCACTAATACCAGAACATTTCATCACCTCAAAAAGAAACCTCATCCCCATTAGTCTCTTCTATTCCACCTATGCTCAGGCAGTGGCCACCACAAATCTGCTTTCTGTCTCTACAGATATGCCTATTCTCAATATTTCATGTGACTTGAATCATACAATATGTGCCCTTTATGTCTGGCTTCTTATACTGGATATCATGCTTTTGAGGATCATGTTTTAGAATATATCAGTAATCTCCTTCGTTTGGCTTAAGAATTTTTCTTTTTAAGCCATAAGATTTTATGTACATTCACATGCCACCAGGGTTTTTTTTGTTGTTGTTGTTCTTTGGGGGTTTTTTTGTAAAAAATATATTTTCCATTTTAACCATTTAAAGTCTGCAGTTGACTAACATTAAGTACCGCTTCCCTGCCTGACCCCAAATTACCCCACTCACCTGGAGCTTCCAGTAGGCCCAGAGGACACAAGCCCAGCCATGCTGCCTTTCCTTGGAACTCCCAACATCATCCAAACTGACCATGACCCCACTATTAGTGTCCCTCATTGTAGCAAAAAGGACTCCAGACACTGAAAGACTCTAGTGAAGAGGGCAGCTGCCCCCAGGCTTGTTGTTGTTCTTGGGACAAGGAAGCAGAGCCTTGGGACCTACAGTCACCCAGGGGTCCCAGGAGGTACAGTGTTGGTCTCCTGAGGGAGTATTCTGCTGAGGTCCCCGCCAGGCCCCTATGGAGGAGAACCAGTGAACACTTGGGGACATATCTTGTCATTCTTTTCTTCCTTCCTTCCTTCATTTCTCTTTTTCTCTTTCCACCTGGAAGAGGTAAAGCTTGACAAGAAAAAAATAAATAACTTTCTAGACCATCCATATTTCAGGGCTACCTCATGGACCTGTCCTCATTTTCTCAATAAAAATCCTCTAAGGAACTAAGATGTGCTACGTGTTCCATGCACGCTCACCTGTGTGCCTGCCCCACACAGTACTCCATCTTCCCTTCCCTCTTCCAACACTTCACTCCCCTGTGGGGGCTTATGCAAGGGCAAAGATTGCTGTGAGTTCCAGCATGATGTCTGCCTCACCCCCTTCATGACTGTCTTGCTGACTCAATAGCCTGCTCGGGAGCCCTCGTCTGTCCGCTGCTCAGGACACTGCTCATCGTTAGCAACACCCACCTGTATTCTTCACTGTTCAGGCCCTGGGAAATCGGCTGTCCTGACCTGGGACAGCTTTAAATATAAGAAACTGCTACCTTCTACCGCTGGGGTCAGAAGGCTGGGTGTGTGGTCCAAGGCTCTCGGAGGTGTTTTGCA
>JANTQK010010056.1:42396-80687 GCA_029224305.1 Caperea marginata
TTGCAACAGGGAATGCCCTCCCCTCTACCTCCAGTCCATCCAAGTCGCCCCCTGTTCCTCAGCTCGCACAGCCCACAGACGGTTTCTGAGTCTGGTCAGCAGGCGAGGTCCCATAGGTGTCAGGTCCTGAGTCTATTCCAGCCACCATGTTCCACCCAACCCTACATGATGAGCCCACGGTCCTCTGGGAGTGCAGGGGCCTCTCCCATGTGCTTCTTCTGACACAGTTGCTGGATCTCCTTCCTCCTTAAGTCACGGCAAGGAGCTTGGTTTCTCTGAGCTTGTGAGCGGGGAAGGGAAGGAGGGGACGAGTGGCCTAGAGATTTCAGTTCATTCTGCACCCTATGGGCCCATAACCCTGGTGGGTGGAAGCAGAGGGGGTAATGGGACAGAGAGGCTCTTGGCCTGCTTAGTGGCTCGGGATTTAGGGCACATTCAAGTGGTGGATGAACCTACTGGAGAATGTTGGTCAACAAACATTTTCTGCATGTGTAGGAGCTGAAACAGTTCACCAAGCTCTCTCAAATCTAACATCCATTTATAAACACTCTTCTGGCAACAGGGGAAGGGCAGATGATGTTCCAGGAAACTCCTCCCTAACCTCCTGGGAACATTCTGACAGGGTCTTTGAATATGCAACATAAGTCTGCTTTGGTTAAGAAGACATTGGATGATTTGAAGGTACATTTTGGAAATGTAGAAAACTACAGTACTTCAAAATTAAAATCCTATTTTATGATTTAGAATCTACTGTACTTAGATGACTGATAAATTGTTTAATGAAGGCATTGGTAAAAATGAAAGCTGAGTGCTAAACAGTTTTAACATTACTTTCTATTTTCATAACTTTTATGTTATAGTTTAAAACTGTGGCATGCTTAACTATTTGTCCATCTATCTCTCGTTCTCCTTCTCTCCGTAGCTTTAAGATGTTTGTCACTATTTGGTAGGTGCCAATTATTCTGCAACACGCACACTTCATTGTGTAGGAGAAGTGGTAACGTTTGTTCACAGGAGTGTCAGTGAGGAGGTGATGCATGGGTGGGCTGGGCCACTGCAATGTGGTGAAAGAAGGACAGGCATTGTCCAAGGGGGCTGGGTCCTGGCCCCTAGGCTCCTGCTTTTATCCAGACATCTGGGGCACCCTGATTCACTCTTGATCCAGTAAACAGGGGGTCTAGAAAAGCTCTGTGAGCAGCCCTGGCCAGGAGCCCTTCACGTACTTCTCTCCATTTACATCGGGGGCATGGAGTTCTCTCAAATATCTTCTAAGTTCTCAGTTCTTCTGATTTGTATAATCTTCGCTTTTCTCCTTGCCAAGGATGTCACTAACTAAATCAGCCTATGTATGATTAATATGAACATATATTATTGATATATTAATAAATACTATTATATTAAAATAATATTAGTATATAATATTTAATATTTTGTTCACATTATATGTACATATATTTATGTAGTAGTCTTTTACTATAATAAATTAAATTAATAAATATAAATAAGCTATTAATATGAATATATATTACACCTGCGAATCAGGATTTGCCTCCTGGGTGCTCAACTCTGCCCACTGAGCCACACTGTTTCCCTGAAAAAATGAAGACTTCAGGGCAAAGTGAAAGGTGAGGAAGAGGCGGGCAGAGAAGACCCACCCTGCAATCACAGTGAAGAATGAGGTGTGTTCTCAAGAACAGCTT
The DNA here is from genome assembly GCA_029224305.1 of Caperea marginata. NCBI lineage: Eukaryota > Metazoa > Chordata > Mammalia > Artiodactyla > Neobalaenidae > Caperea > Caperea marginata. The sequence goes on from JANTQK010010056.1 coordinate 44,097, forward strand.
GAAGCGCACACTCTTAGTGAGGGGAGTGGATGCAAACATCTTTTCCCGCCCCATGCGCCCTGTCTGGAGTTTGGGGGGTGGAGGAAGTGTCCTCCAGGCATTTCTTCACTGGCTCCTCCCACCGGACCCCCTCTCCTCCCCAGTCTCTGCTGTGACACTTGTGTTTTGCCACATGGAGGTGAATTTACCCCTCTCCCACTGTTCTCCTCCCTCCTGTCTCTCTTTTCTTTCCCTTCCTTGAGGCTCTCAGGCCTGCTATCAGCCTGCCTGGGGCCCACACCCAGTCATAAGCACCTTTCCTGCAGCCAGCGTGCTGTCCTTGCCCCATCTTCCTCCTTTCAGAGCTGGGATAACTGGGTACCTGCTGTCCCTGGAGACATTCCCTGCTGTTAGTCTCCCCCCACCAGGTGCTCAGATGTGCAAGACAACTAAGGGCGCCTCTGACTTTCCCCGGGTGTGCATGCTAGCACCGATTGGAGGTTGCTAAGGCTTGCCACCTAAGCACAGGCTGTGCGTTGGTTTAAGATATGGCCCAAAAATACAATAAGAAAAAAACTCCCCTGATAAGATTGGCCTGACTAAATATATTCAGAACTTCATGGAGCCTATTCTCATACACTCAATTTACTAGAGCTTTAGAGGTTTCTAACTTCTACTCAGGTTTGCAAAGATTGGTCACTGGGAAATTTATTAGCTGTCATTGTTTTCCAGATGGCAAAGTAAACAGGGACTAAAGGTAGAAACACCTGCAAAATTCCTAATATGGTCAAAATTGTCTGACTACTTTTACAATGTTATTGTTTAACCATCCAGACAAATGAGAAATGCCAGAGAAAAGTCAAATATACATGTGTTTTCGTTCAGTCAAAAAGATGAAAGTGAGAGGTGAGGTGAGGAAGGTGGCCCAGTGTGGGTGGCGGGACCAGGCTGTTGAGACCTTATGCAGGCAGCTGTGGCGGCAGCTCTACCACGTCCTCCACGGGGCTGGTCTCTCAGCCCCCCAGACGGGCAGCTTTTCTTGGTAAACTCAGTGTAAGGATATCAGCCATTCATCAGGCACTTCTTTGGCTTCACACGTGAGCAGGATCCTTGTAGCTGCAAGGTTTACAAATTAGAGCCTCTGCAGTCACTAGTCTGTGCTCTGTGCTCTCCTCAACTGAGGCTTCTTCTGGTGTCTATCACAGCATCTATACCATGTCCTGAGTGTCCAGGCTTACAGTGGTGCTGCTTGAGACTGGGCTGTGGCATTTCCGTGTCTAGCATGTACCGGCATTGCATGAACATTTATTGGGGACAAGGAGGCTAAGCTGCACAAGCGTCTACTCCTAAGCTGATTCACACAGCTTGTGACTGCAGCTGAGCTGCAGAGACCTCCCGGCCTGTGGTGGGCGCTAAATCTCTCACAGCTTGTTTCATCTGCATGTTCTTTTCCCCCTGATAATATGACCCTTTTAGCTTCTCCTCCTAGAGGTTTACATAGACCAAGTGGGAAGGACCAAAGTTCTTCCAGACTTGTGTCAGACTGTTAAAGCTCAACAACACTGAAAGCTCATGCGAGGTAACGAATCATGTGAGGGTGACTTTCAACAAGAGTTGTCACAATGCCACTAACCTCAACAAGCTTATTCACTTTTTGTATAAAGGTTTTAGTCCATATTCTGCTCAAAAAGTGCAGATTGCACATTGTGTGATGTTTAAGCCCTTTGCTCTTGCTCTAGGGCAGGATTTCTCAACCTGGGGATTAAAGACATTCTGATCTGGATAATTATTTGCTGTGGGAGCTGTCCTGTGAGTTCTGGGATGTTGAGCAGCACCGCTGGCTTCTACCCACTAGCATCTCCTCAAGCGTGACAACCCAAAATGTCTCCAGATGTAGCTATTGTCCTCTGGGGATGGCGGATTGGGGAAAAATTACCCCAGCTGAAAATTGTTTCTCAAGTGGCACCAGTGGATTGCAACGAGAACCAAAACAACAGCTACAAAAACATCAACAAGAAATGACTCACCAAGACTTGCCCAGTGATGGAATTATGACAAACTAAAGAATAGGCTTTCATTGTGTAGTAGCTTCAGACTATTTTTGGATGCTTCTGTGCAGATTCAGACTCAAAGTCCTCCATCCCTTAGTGGTATTTGGCCAAAGGCCCCAAGATGCCTTTACCTAAAGTGTGTTTAATGTCACGTTTGTTTAATATATTCCCCCAGATCTGCCCCTCTGTGTGCCTGCATCAACAGCGTGTATCTACTTAGATTATACAATGTGAGAAAACAGAATCCTCATTATTTCAATAGCCTTCAGGGTAACAACTCACAAATGAACCTAAACTAATTTTACTGATAATAGTGGGATTTGCTACCAGAATATGTAGTAAATATTAGGAAACAATCTACGTTAAAGTAATAATTCAAAATGAAGTTAAAGAAATTTAATCATCATGACTGTTTACCACCAGAATCAGGTAGTGTAGCATGTTAGGTGGTGCAGCAAGGGGAAGATGACAAGCCAAATATCTCTAACATGTTCCCCACTTACTCATCTCTAAAATATGGGGCACCACTCAGGGTGCACACAGATGTGCCACCCACACCTCTGGCCCAGAAAACACACACTGCCCAGCTGCTGGAGGCCATCAACAGGTAACTTCCAGCCAAGATCCCCTCAGGAAGCCTCACCCATGCATGGGTCCCTCTCAGTGCTGCCACGCCCAATGGTCAAGTGCAGAGGGGCACTTACAACACCTGTGATGGCCACATATGCTTCAGAGTTCCCATGGGCTGAGCCAAGGCTTCCTCAGGGCTGGACACCTGTTCAACTATGCCATCTGGCCAATCCTGCTCCCTCTCTGCCCTGTCACAGAGGTTGACACCTAATTTGCACCCTGCTTGCCAAAATCCATCTTAACATTCCCTTCCAGAGAAACTGACTTGTGATGGGGGGAAAGCAGTGATGAGAGGGATTTGGGAGCTAGACTGCTCTGCAGTTGGCAGTAAAAAGGACCCCTCCACGGGCTAGGTGGAACACCCATAGTGTCTGAAATAGCTGATGGTCCAGGTGTGCAAACTCTCACAGGTGACAGGGTAGTAATGCTAGTCACCATCGAAGCCAGCAGAGGAGCTTCCGGGTAGAAAGAAAGCAGAGAAAGCTGAACACCCTACCCAGACCCAGGATTTTGATAAAAGGTATTTTCACATATTGAGGTATGGGGAAGTTGTCTGGCTTATACATGAGTTAACTTGAATGTTACGCATACTAGATCAGCCTGCGTGTGGCCTATCAAACATACATTGTGCTTCTGCTATAATTATTAAAGAAAAGAGTGCATTGACTAGAAGTAAAGAATGTCCATGTTAAAAATAAAGATAAAACGCCACCCTTCCTGGGACGCCAATGCTGAAGCTCCTTCAATAATAAGCCTCACGTCCCAGGTGCCAAGGCCATGCTGACTTGCTGTGTATGGGCTGAACTGTTTTTTGTTTGTTTGTTTTGTTTTTGTTTTTGTTAGTTTCCCTGAATCCTTAAAGGAATGTATCCTGACTTGTATAATGTTCTTTTTTTCTGACAATATATAAAACTGTACTGAAAACCATGCTTCCCTGGGACAGTTCCTCAGAGCTATCTGAGGGGTTGTCTTCCAGGCTATAGTCCACAGTTTGGCTCAGATAAGATGCTTTTCCATCCCTATTGTAGATTGTTTATTGACTACTTTCCTCAACAATTTATTAGTTAAAGTAACCAGGCTCCAAGTCCCAGACGAGGTTAGTCAGCCACCCACCAGAGGTCTGCTAGCCCGTGGGAGGTTAGGGCCGCGAGAGAGACTCTAACTTGGTAATGAAATTCAGGAGGATGCCCCTGAGTGTTGAAGCCCACACGCTTCTGACCCCTGTGAGCCTGCAGAAATGGCCAACCGTCCCTCTGGAGACCAGGTGCCGCCCCTCCATTCTGTTCTTGCAAAAAGAATGAGTGCTTCGTCTCTTCTTCCTGCTCAACTTCCTCCCTTTCAGCTAGCAGCCCTGGGGAGAAATTGGTAACTCCAAACAGCCCCCCAAATTGCCGCAGTGCTCACATGAATAGTTGGAGGAAGTAGTTGAAGGAGCAGACGGAGTGAGATTTCCCTAGAGCCGGAAAAGTGCGGCCAGGTGCGTCAATTGCTGGTAACGACCCCAGCTGCCACCGTGCCTTTGGCTTCCAGGTGTAGGGGGTCTGCCGGATCCTTGCTAAGTCTATTTTTCCCCATTCTCCGCCCTTCCCTATCATCACCCCTTCATCTTGAATCATGTTCAAGAAATCTTTTTGATTAAAAAGAAAATGTGTTCAGCTACATCCAGTGGAAACCCTGCTATTAAGGGTACTAAGAACAAGTAGAACCTTTCCCAGGCAAAGAACCACGGCTTCATCCAGTCGTGCCTAAGAAGGAACCAGTTAAATAGTGGGATGCCATGAACAGATGGAAATCTTTACAATGACTGGAGAGTTACTCTATTTAGAAAAAGAGAAGGGTCGTTTTATCCAATCCCAAGATTATTCCACACAAAAAGAGATAAAAAAGACCCTTTTTCCACACCAGCAGGTGGATAAAGAGCCATCAAATTTGTACTCAGAGGAGTTGATATCACCTGTCTAGGCTTAGCTTCTCCAGGAGCTAAGCTTTGCTCCTCTGCAGCAGATAGGATTGTTGCAATTGAGGCGGAAGGAAAACAGCTTGCTCTGGGTGCTGCAGTCATGAAGATATCTGCAGATGATGCTGAGAAAGTCAACACAGTAACTGGCATTGAAACATGTATTATTTAAAAGATGGGCTGCGGCACGTAAAAGCGTGTAAATAAGCCTCAGAAGGAATGCACTTGGGCTCCACATGGATGCGGTGCAATATCTGTGTTTGTGTGTATGTGTGACAGCATGACGACAACACCCCTGTGATTATTCTGAATAAATTCAACACATGCAGAAAAGAGAACCCAACAAAAAAGCGAGTGTTGCCGCCTTGCTTGGAAACAGTGCAGACGAGCTGCCCCAGTGTCCTCTCCTGACTATCAGGCTATAACTCTCCCGAAAGAGCTTCATGACCCAGACAGTGTGCTGGTGGGGCTGCGAGAAGACAGATGGGACTGAATTCTCAGTGTGTCAGCTGAGGTGCCCCGATGTGAGGGTCTGGACACGACCGAGTGGGGAAGAGTCAGGTGTAGGGACGCTGAACTGGCTGGGGGGCTTCTCTCCCCGCATCCCTGCTGAGTCAGAGCCCCTGTCAGCTCTTCATGGTGGAGAAGAGAGACGAGGAGACACCTCAGCCCCTACACACGGACAGGGAGCTCCCGGCTCCTGAGGACTTCCAAAGCCTCATGCTATGAACTGTCTTGTAATAACTTTGTTTTTGTCATTAACGTGCTAGATATTTTTAGTAGGATTAATCTGAAAACCGGTTATTACCACCGATGTCAGTAATGGAATTAGCTGCGCTAGAGACAGCCTACAGTTTAACCTAAAGTTTACAACGAGGTTTTCGCCTCAAAGTTTTAAGGAATTCAAGACGAGACTAGAATAAGACAAGACACCAGAGAAACTGCTTGGTGACTGGGATTTATATTCACTTTAAAGAAAATTATCTTTGAAAACTTAGAAACGTTTAATAATGCCTATTGTTATTAGCATGAAGGTAAGAGATCGAAATGGAATATGAACCTGGATATGCTTATAGCAGTATTCTGTGGTTCCGTGTAAAGCTTTCTGCAGTGTTCTCAAATAGCAGCGGAAAATCCCAAAACAGGAACTGGTGACACCTCAAAGTCATGCTGTTACCTGACAAAAGCAAGCTTCGAGGCAACACAGAGTATTTAAGACAAGTAAAAATGAAACTATATTATCTGTGAGTAAATAAAAATATATTTGAAAATGTTTTTTAAGTTGGAAGAATATATACAAATGAACCATGGATACCTTGATACGGGTGAACGAGAAATTGTACTTTTACTCTGAATTATCCAGTTTTGTGTGTGTGTGTGTGTGTACTTGGAACTCAGGATGAACTTGAACAAGAGTGTCCACTGTTTGTATTTAAAAACACGCGCACACACGCACAACTTTACATGTGATTACATAGAAATGTCTTGTCATACAGCCTAGAGTCAAGTCAAATAGTAAGTTACGTGGAAGAGAATGGATCTTTATTTAAGGATTAAAGAACACCCTCGAAGCACAAATAATGAAACCCTTGCTGCACAGTAGTCACTAGAACATTCCTTGAGCACTCGCTGGGTTTAAGCCAGCCTGGAAATCAGTTATTTGTCTAAAACAAGTGAGAATTTATGCCAGGTTCCTAGAAAACACATGTTTTAATTAACTTGGCTGCCAGTATCTCTCCGGGGAAGAAAATGTACATTTTATTCTGAAAACCAGTTTGGGCCTGTTCTATCATGGATTGGTCCATTAAAAAGAAAACTCCCAGATCAATATTTAAAAATACCATTTTTGCGTGCCTGAAATCTTCCTCCTTTTTAGAGCTTTTTCTTTTTCTGTCATCTGTCCAACACAGTGTAAGGTAAATAGAGTCGAGTCTGCAGCAGGAGCCGCTACACAGGGGGCTCTGGGCTTCGGTCATCACTAGAGTTGAAATAGCAAAGAGCATGTTTGATGCAGAACCCTAAAGGCATTTTGCTACTGGATAATCTGGACCTACAGAAAGCACATGATAGCCTGATACTGTTTCCTACATCTGTCACCATTTAAAATAATTTGCTAATGTTTTATTTTTTGTAACCTGAGATTGGGGATGTTGGGAAGAGAGTATAAATATAACTGTTTACATAACTCATTATTAATAGAGTATAATTAGAAAGTATAATTAGACGTGAGTCTAATTCACCTTCATATCCTAGTTCCTGTGGCTCTCAGTAAACAAGGCTCAGGTTACATTCCCGGCTCGTTTCTACAGACTGGACAGTAGGTGGCACCTTCAGCCAGTTTAAAAAACAGTTTACTGGTTTGGTTTGTTGTTGTTTTTTAACTAGTTTAGCACACTTGGCCAGGAACCTAAACAGTTTGGTGCATAAGTGCATTAAGTCCTGGCCATTGTCACGAGAGAGTAATTTTAGAAGAGCACAAAGCCATTGACATAGATCTATATGAAGTATTTAAAATAACCACAGGAAGAGACTTTGCCTGTCAGTAGACCGAGATTATCCAATAATGAAATGCTTTTAGGGTTTTGTGTTATACTCTTTGCCACTTTACTTTCTGGTAATGACAAACGTCTGCCTGTGACCAGCCCAAAACTAGTTTGTGCTTTGATCCTGGCCAGACACAGAGACTTTATATAGTTAGGTTTTCTTGTCCGGGAGAAAAAAACTTGACCTAGCTGCTCACAAGTGGAAAACAAAGTATTAGACCTTAAAATGTTCCAGTAGAGTGCAGGTCAAACACTCCTGATTCTAGAGACTTCATAGAATGTTTTTAAACCTTTTTAGCCACCAGTCGCTCTTGATTCTGAAAGCTTACTTTACTACGTACTGTTCACAATGGAAATGTGTTGAAATCACTGCAGCTATATTCTGCTCCAATGCACAAGGATCTCTACAGACTAGCAACAGTGATAAAATATTCGGAAGGGGTAAATCCAGGGCATTTAATTTTATTTGAACAAAAACCTGTGCACAAACACATTTCATACATGACTTCAGGGAGACCACAGGCTCCCTGCGTTCCCTAAGCCCCTCAGATGAAGAGCTCCTGACCTGGGAGTGAACGAAAACAAACGCACCCCTAGCACCCTCCCCATTCAGACCTCTGATCCCATCTCAGCCACACCCGTGGGAAGGCAGGTGGACGCTCAGCACACGTACTGTCCCAGCTGCACGGCGGTCAGACGTGTTATACGAAGCAGGTCCGCCGCACTGCACCTCTGCTTCCTGCATCTGCTGGCCCAGAAGGAGATTTAGAGAAAGCACAGAGGAGAACATCAACTCAGCAGAGCAGGCTGGAAGCAGAAGGGAGTGGAGAAACAGGACGCACAGATCAGCGCAGGGAATGACTGACTTCTGACGGTTTTGTTGACAACGGATGTGGGTGAAGCCATCCTGTTCCCTGCTGATGGCATCTCTGTATCTGCAGGCGCTTTCTGTTTGCCTCGCAATGAAATGCAGCTGCTTGTCAGAAGGCCGGTCTCTTCTGTCATCCATAGATCGTCTTCTCCCTGTTGTCACCCCTGTAACCCAGGACTGTATGCTGATTGTTTCATTGGTTGTTAACACTTCTATAAACGGAGATCTAACTGCCAAGAGTTCAAAATGCCAGTGGTCTGTGAGGTCCCACCACAAATTCACTCCCCAGAGTCATCTCTGAAGTAGATAAAAATGCCACAAATTCAGGACTGAAGATACTAATGTGGGAACATGAAATAAATTTAGAACCTTAGAAAGTCTAACTGTAAAGGTATTTGTTTTCCTTTAAAGTCTGATAAGAAAATGACCCTCTTGCTTATCTTGTCTAAAGAATACAGATGGACAGGTACTTACTGGAGAAAAGCTACAAAATTTGAGACTGAAGAATGGAATTAAAAGAGAATGGTCTCATGCAGAATAACTACTCTGGGTTTGAGAAGTTGAGAGGAAAAAGAAATGGATTCAAGAAAAGATCTTTGGGGCTTCCCTGGTGGCGCAGTGGTTGAGAGTCTGCCTGCCAATGCAGGCGACACGGGTTCGAGCCCTGGTCTGGGAAGATACCACATGCCGCGGAGCGACTGGACCCGTGAGCCGCAATCGCTGAGCCTGCGCGTCTGGAGCCTGTGCTCCGCAACAGGAGAGGCCACGCGACAGTGAGAGACCCGTGCACCGCGATGAAGAGTGGCCCCCGCTTGCCGCAACTGGAGAAAGCCCACGTACAGAAACGAAGACGCCACACAGCCAAAAAATAAATAAATAAATACATAAATAAACCCAAAAGATTAAAAAAAAAAAAAGAAAAGATCTTATTATTAGAACTGAGACCATATGCCATTTAGTCAAATTTCTTTTTCTGTAGGCCAGATCGTCTTGTACAGACTTGTACAGACACAAGGCTGCAACTATCTTCTCTGCTGATCTACAGAGGGGTCCACAGCCACCACTTCAGACCACCACATTGTGTAGCACTCGAGATGCTCAGGACACTGTCCTATGTATCCCTGGGGAGTGACTCGCAAAGGGTCCATCCACTGGGCCTAGTTCTACATGTTTTTAAACACCCTTTAAACCTCGGAAGAGAGCTCTCCTCTCTCCCACATGAAATATCCCCTCCCGTGTCGCATCTCCTCACTGTCAACATGGCTGCTGGTGTTACAATCATTCTTAAGATATGCTCTCCTAAGTAATATCTCTTATTATAATAAAGTCAACGGTTTTATACAATATCTTACTGGCATTATCAATATGTCAGATGCAGAGAAAGAATTCAAGTATTAAGGCAAATAATTGTCCTCCAGCCATATGAATTACCTAAGTATTGTTTCAACTGATAATGAATGTACAGAGCCTTTTCATAGGGAAAAATGGGACAAAAGGTAAGAAAATTAGATCATTCTTAACTCATAAAATTAGCAGTGGTAAATGTTCTTTGAAAAGAAGAACACAAAGGATTATGAATCAGAAAACTGCTTCCAAAGTGAAAGAAAATAAGGAAAATCCACCAGAAAATTCTCATGAGTAGACATTTTAGAGAAGCCGGATAATCTTTCTGGTAAAACAAATTTGACTTTCATTCAGTTGGTAGAAATCGTCCTATAACTTTTAATCTTTAGAGGTTTTAAAAAAAATAATGTCCATATTTCTGAGAAGTTGATAATACGTATACAACGTTCAAGAACCTAAAAACATTAAACACTTTATATTGTATTCTGCCCCCTACCCTTGTCTAGGACGCCCAGTCTTCAAAGTCAGCCACTGTGGTTGATTTCCCAGGTATCATTCCAGAGTGTCTTTTTATGTGTATACAAGCAAATGTGAATAGCTATTTTTCCTTCACTCCACATTTCAATACATAAAGAGCTGTATAATGTTTCATTATATCTTCCTTATATTCAGTTGAAAATATCTGGGGAAAATAATTTCTATCAGGACGTTGTTTCCTACAAAGCAGTCCACTGAGTGGATGATGTACTATAATGCATGTTGCCACTCCACATTGGGATAAACACTAATATTCAACCATCTTTTGACATTACAAACAATGCTGCAATGCATAACTTTGGCCTATGTTATTCTACTGCTAAAATATGTATAGGATAGTTTCTAAAGGATTTGTCGCCTGAAGTGTCTCTTACTGAAATAGTATTTGATAAGATGTTACCAGTAAGATAGCAGGTACTGAGTTTTTCTGAGGAACCTAGAAATAGTCATTTCTCTTTATTTTATTATAAATTCAACCTCTCCTGTACCAGATTTCTCCTCAATCTGTGCTTAAAAACATTTTCCAACCCCTTGTACCCTTGTGACTTCTCTATAATCTGTTCCTCTTTTAGCAGTGTCATTCATTCTCATGCCCACGACAGCCTGACATGGTCTCTAACTGCTGTCTGCCCGTCTCTCTTTCTCCGTCATTGCTCAACCCACCCCACTGGAGATAGACTCAACATGGCCAGACATCTTGTTGAGTATGAATAAATGGATCATGGATGATTCTGACTCACTGAGCCTGGATGAGAGGAGACATCCAGAGGGGAGTTTAAAGTAGCTGGGGAAGGAGAAGACGATTTAGGTTTCATCCATGGTCATCATTCAGGGGAAGATGTTATTGAGCCTTTACATAGAAGCAGGAGAAGACAGAGTTGGAGGCAAGTACTTGCAATGGCCCAGAAATTACAGCTGAACTGAGAGGCAGGGACTTCAATGGGAAAAGCAAGGGAGAGAACACATTGAGTTGGGAGGTCCAGGGGGCGATAATTTGTGGGGCAGGGCATCCAAAAGGAGGGAGTTACCTGGAAAGAAAACTCCACAACTGCCTGATGATGCCTCTGAGTCTCTGTCGAGTACCAATCTGAGCCCACACAGGTGGAATTTTACAAGTCTGTGCAGGAACAATTTCTGTGGAAAGAACAATTACTGGAGAACTGTACATTAAATAATTTCCAAAGTTCATGTATGGCTGAGAATCCTCACCAGCCAGAGTGAAGAAACCTCCTTGAATACATGGAGCATTCAATTAAGACACAAGAAATTGTGCATATTACAAGTGGAACTAATCACAAGCCCTAGAATAAAGGATACTCTAGGACTGTATTAAAGGATACTTTAGAACTGTACTAATAAACCTTAAAAATAAGACTTGAAAGGGTCTAAGTGATATGCAAGTAATCGTTTCCTACCAGAAAAAAAAATTTTTAATTAACACTTTAAAAAACATAGGAAAGAAGCCCACTTCTATAACCCAGGAAAGTCCAAGGGATTTAGGGTCCTTGTGTGAGACCTGAGGTCAATTATATATATATATGTATATATACATTAGAATATTCAAGAAATTGAGTACTTTCTGGAAAAGTATGAATTCTCAAGACCAATATTTAAAACAACTAAAGCAAAAGAAAAATAATCAAGGAAGGATATAAAATAAAAATTTCAACAATTACTTCTGAAAAGCACGTATGGTCTATGCAAGTAAAAAAAAAAAAAAGCTGACTACAAAAGTAACAAATAGTTTCAGAGAATCAAGAATAGAAGAATAGGGGAAATCTCTGTTTTGTGAAAATAATTTAACCCTGATATCAGACATAAATGATACGAAACAAAACCACACACCAATTGTACCTGTTGGTGGGAATGTACATTGACAAAGCTACTATGGAGAACAATATGGCCGTTCCTTAAAAATCTAAAAATAGAACTACCATATGACCCAGCAATCCCACTACTGGGCATATACCCTGAGAAAACCATAATTCAAAAAGACACATGTACCCCAATATTCATCGCAGCACTATTTACAATAGTCAGGGCATGGAAGCAACCTAAGTCTCCATCAACAGATGAATAGATAAAGAAGATGTAGTACATATGTAAATGGAATATTACTCAGCCAGGGAAAGGAATGAAATTGGGTCATTTGTAGAGACGTGGATGTACCTAGAGACTGTCATACAGAGTGAAGTAAGTCAGAAAGAGAAAAACAAATATCGTATAGTAACGCATATATGTGGAATCTAGAAAAATGGTACAGATGAACCTATTTCCAAAGCAGAAGTAGAGACACAGACAAAGAGAACAGATGTATGGACACCATGGGAGGAAAAGGGAGGTGGGATGTATTGGGAGATTGGGATTGACCTATATACACTACTATGTATAAAATAGATAACTAATGAGAACTTGCTGTATAGTACAGGGAACTCTACTCAATGCTCCGTGGAGACCTAAATGGAAAGGAAATCCAAAAAAGAGAGGATATATGCGTACATATAGCTGATTCACTTTGCGGTACAGCAGAAATTAACACAACATTGTAAAGCAACTATACCCCAATTTTAAAAATCATATCTTATTAAAATACTAATTAATAATATATCAGTTGTTGAATGCTAAAGGACATTTTCAGAGATTGAGATTTTCCAATAGTTAATGAAAAGGCACTGAAAATCCTTAAAAATTTAACAGTTCAAAGGACAAGAATCATAAAAAAATGCACAAAACAACTGACTTTCTACTTTTAGGATAGAGAAAACATATGTATAAATCTCATCCATAAAAAAACAAGTAAAATTTAAAATAAATATATTTTAAAGGAATATAGAGAATGAATAAGTAGAAAAAAACTAAATTTACAAAATACCATTTAAAAGACCAAAAAAAAAAAAAAGAGAGAGAAAATGCCATGACTCTGTAGAACACCAAATATTATTGAGATATCTACCTTTCTCGATTTTAATTCTAATAACCTTCCAATCAAAGTCCTACTGTGTTGTTAAGAAAGTGATTAAGATTTAGCTGAAAGTCAAGCTAGAAATTTCTTTGAAAAGAATGAGTGAAACGTGCCTTACTAATTATATATATAAAGCTAAATTAAGTGTGTGGTTCTAATACAGAAAAAGATAAACTATTGTCGACTTAAAAAAAATGCACAACGTGAGAGTTGCAAGTTAAGTTTTATTTGGGCAAAACGAGGACTATAGCCCAGGAGACAGCATTTCAGAGAGCTCTGAGAAATTGCTCCAAAGAGGCAGGGGGAAGGTCCGTATATATGTGATTTCGGTGAAGGGGGAGTACATGCAATCGAGCACATATATTTTTTGCAGAATGTTTCTGTTAGTCTCGTGAAGGTTACTGCTAGTCTCGAGGAGCAGACCTCACCATGAAAGATCTTAGTGTTTTTCTATATATGAGGGGATACAAGAATTGGGCTCATATAATCTTCTCCTGAAAGTATCTAACTCTCTGAAGAGCTTTCCTGCCAGTTTCCCCAGAGCACAGAGTGCCTCATTTCTGCTCTCCACCCTGAACTCCTTTCAGGGTGTGTTGAAGGTCAGTGGCTGAAGCAGCTGCACCAGCACATGATTTAATCTTTGTCGAGGTAGATGACAAGTGTCAATTCGTAGCTGAGACTAGCGTTACCCTAAATGTAGATTCTAGGATGAGAACCTATATGATAAAGGTATTACAATCAATAGAAGCCATTATGGACCATACAATAAGTGGTGATGAAAAACTGGGTAGTTAGTTTTCTTTAAAAAGTATTTACATCTTCACTCAAAACCATACATAAAAATAAATTTGAAATAAATTTAAACAGGGTTTTATTTAAATATATATATATATATATATAATTTCTAGATGGGAAAATCTCAAACATAAAAAGGATAGAAGAAAAATTACATTAAAATGGGAAACTTCAAGAGGTTAATATTTGTATAAGTTAATATTTTTAACATTAAAACATTAACACAAATTGATTTAAACACAAAGAATAAAACAGATCTGAAACTCACACACGAATGATGTGCACAGAAAATTCATTTGATTAAATAAAAATACAAACATAAAACATTGATCTCACAAGTGAAAAATAATACAATCCTTTCTACCTTTAGGAAAACTTTCAAAACATGGCACAATTAAATCAAAAGTGGTGAACAGCCACATACATAAATTGGTACATTTCTAGAAAGCAGTTTTTAAAGATGTGTTAATAAACCTCCTGTAATTCCATCTTTAGAATTCTACTACTAACAGGGGGGAAAATGATATGGGGACGTGTTTTTACATAGAAAAGGCATTCAAATACTTTACTTTTAAGATGGAAAAATTGTGAAGAGTCCTAAATCTACAATCTAAATAGCAATGAAGGGCTTCCCTGGTGGCGCAGTGGTTGGGAGTCTGCCTGCTAATGCAGGGGACAAGGGTTCGCGCCCCGGTCTGGGAAGATCCCACATGCCGCGGAGCAATTGAGCCCGCGAGCCACGGCTGCTGAGCCTGCGCGTTTGGAGCCTGTGCTCCGCAACGGGAGGGGCCTTGATGGTGAGAGGCCCGCGCACCGCGATGAAGAGATGAAGGGTGGCCCCCGCTTGCCACAGCTAGAGGAGGCCCTAGCACAGAAACGAAAAAAAAAAAAAAATAGCAATGAAATGGTTAAACTATATTGCACATGTTCCTGACATAACATTATTCAGGCATTATCATAACGTCTATGAAGATATTTAAATACAGGTCAATAAATGCATCATAGCAGCTACTATTTACATTACATGTTACATATGTTGAACCCTTAACTTTGGGAATCTAATTTAAATCCTTAGAGCAGGCCTGGAAGGTGGGTTGTGTCATCTGCAAATCAGATGCCCAATCTTGCATTCTTTCAATGCATTGCTCCCAAAATCATATATTACATTACATTATATATATATGGAGAGAGGTAGAAATCAATATTTACATGTGAGTTTATTAAGAGTGTAAATATATAAAAATGTTACTAGCTCTTTCTTTGTGATACAGATGTGCATGATCCTTATTTTCTTGGTACTTTATAAATTGTGACAACACATTACTCACATAATCAGGGTAAAAACCAATTTAAAAATGATGAAGTATCCAAAATATAGATGAAAATTTCTGGAATTTTATTTTTAATTAGGTAAAAATTTATTGATATTTCTTGGAGTGCATTTATTTTAGAGTTGTTTAATCAAAGTAAGTTGAAGATATTCTTAAGACAGTGTGGGGCTACAGAACAAGAAATGTTCAAAAACTGGCTTTAACCATCTCAGATAGTCAGGGTCATTACCTTTTTAAATCTAAAGTTAGAGAGTAGGGACTATAGTGCCTATGGAACTACTAACCCTCCTTTATGGATTTTCATATTTCAAAATGTTGTTCTCCACACCTATTGAAGCTCATACTACATTAGCATTAAATTATAATATTCTATATTTAACTATACAAAAGCCTACAGTTCTTTGGTTGCCTAATCTGAGAACTGAATTCATTAAGAGAAAATGACTCAACGGAACATGGAAGCCAAGGTAGGCTTTAAACCTTATTACACCTTTTTTCAATAATGTGTTACATTAATTATTTAAAAATAATTGTTAAAGTCCCGTTTTTTCAGTTCCTTCAACTGCAGTTCGTGATCCTTAGGGATCTCCAGATTTAAGGCCATATATGCTCTTTCATAGCCATGTTGGAGAAAGATATTAATACACTGTCAGAGTTGCAATAAGGTATTGCTCTAACATGTGTGACATACAGGGAACAATTTGAACATATTCTGAATCTCACTTGTGTTCACATGTAATTTTGTCCAGAGAAACAGTTGGTGAATGAATGCACAGCTGCACCCAGAGGAACCTAGCCAGGTGGAAAAACACAAAACACACACTTGCACACACCTCAAACAGCTACCCCACTCACATCAGACGTTACAGCTTTTTAAGGGATTTCAAATTACCCTTCTCTCACTGCTTCACAATCACCCACAGGCTGCAACCCTTATGACCCCCAGATTAACCAGCAAACTGCAGGCCCTTTTCAAGATAAAGTGCCATATTTGTTTTGGGTAAATATTTAACCATTTAGCACATGTAATTACACTACCATTTTTAATAGGGTTTGTCTTAGCTTGGGCTGCTGTAACAAACATACCAACAAACATTTCTTTCTCACAGTTCTGGAGGCTGGGGAGTCCAAGATCAAGGTGGCAACACTTGTCTGGTGAGAGCTGTTTCCTGGAGAGGTATTCTCCTGGTGAAGAGCAAAGAAAGCAAGCTCTCAGGTGTCTTTTTTTATAAGGGCACTAATCCCATTGATGAGAACTCCACTCTCCTGACTTAATTACTTCCGAAAGTAACATCACATACTTCCAAATAACATCACATTGGGAATTGGTCTTCAAAATATTAATTTTCAGGGGACAGAAACATTCAGTCCTTAGCAGGGTCTTTTTTTTTTTTTTTTTTTCTCATTTCTGTGCTAGGGCCTCCTCTAGCTGTGGCAAGCGGGGGCCACCCTTCATCTCTTCATCGCGGTGCGCGGGCCTCTCACCATCACGGCCCCTCCTGTTGCGGAGCACAGGCTCCAAACGCGCAGGCTCAGCAGCCGTGGCTCACGAGCTCAATTGCTCCGCGGCATGTGGGATCCTCCCAGACCGGGGCGCGAACCCTTGTCCCCTGCATTAGCAGGCAGACTCCCAACCACTGCGCCACCAGGGAAGCCCCAGGGGGTCTTATTTTTTAATGTACCAATGAGAGTTTTTGAGTATTGGGCCCTAAACCCATTTCCTCACAAGCCCTGTGGTTTTGCTTTTTTTGAGTTTCCTTTTCGTTTTAAACTAGATTTTTTTCAGACTTATTGTGCTATAATCAAGAAACCTTCATACTGTTTTCCATAGTGGCTACATCAATTTACATTCTCACTTACAAGTGCACAAGGATTTCCTTTTCTCCACATCTTAGCTAACACTAATTCTTTTGTCCTTTTGAGGGCAGCCAACCTGAGGACTGTGAGGTGATATCTCACTGTGCCTTTGATTTTTATTTCCCTGATGATTAATGATGTTGAACATCTTTTCATGTATTGTTGCCCATTTGCATGTCTTCTTTGGAAAAATATCTATCCAGTTCTTCTGCTCATTTTTTAACTAAATTGTTTTTGTTTTTGTTATTGTTGTTTTGCTATTGACTTGTGTAGGTTTTTATACAATCGGCATGTTAACCCCTTATTAGATATTTGCAAATACTTTCTCCCTTTACATAGTGTGCCTTTTCAATTTGTTGATGGTTTCCCTTGCAGTGCAGAAATCTTTTAATTTTATGTGCTCCCACCTGTTTCTTTTGACTTTTGTTGTCTTTGTTTCTGGTGTCAAATGCAAAAAAAAAAAAAAAAAAAAAAAATTGCCAAGACCGATGTGAAGGAGCCAGTCCCCTATACTTTCTTGTAGGAGTTTTATGGTTCCAGATCTTAAATTTTTCTTCAATCCACTTTCAGTTGATTTTTGTGAGTGGTATAAAATACAGATCCAGTTTTATACATTTGCATGTGGCTGCCAGTTTTTCAAACACAATTTATTGAAGAGACTATCCTTTCTCCATTGAATATTCTTGGCCCTGTTGTCAGACATTAGTTGACTGTACATGCAGGAGTTTATTTTAGATCTCTGTATTCTGTTCCATTGGTCTGTGTGTCTATGTTGATGCAAGTATTATACTGTTTTGATGACTATAGCTTTGCATTGTAATTTGACAGCAAGAAGTGTGATTCCTCCAAATTGTTCTGCTTTCTCAGGATTGCTTTAGCTATTCAGAGTCCTCTGTGGTTCCACACAAATCTTAAGATTGTTTTTTCTCTTTTTGTGAATAATGCCATTGGAAATTTGGTACATTACATTAATTATTTTAATTACATTAAATCTGTATGTAGATTGCCTTGAGGAAAATGGAAATGTTGCCAACATTAATTCTTCCAATCTATGAACATGGAATATCTTTCCATTTACTTTGTAAACAATTGTACCTAAATCTTTGTCAGCATCTCACATTATTTTCTTTATATGAATTCCCAGAAGTAGAATTACTAGCTCAAACACTATAAATATTTTAGAATTTTTAATGCATATTACCAAATGATGCTCCAGAAATAAATGGTACTGTCTGCTTTTTCCCAATCCAGCATCTAAGAGTGTTGGTCTCACTGCATCCTCACCACCTTTACCTTTGCAGTTTTTACTGACAGCTTGCTGGTTAGATATTTTAAAAAACTAAAGTTACTTTCATATCTGGATGAAGTGCTTATGGAGTTTCTGACTAATCGGAAATTCTAAGGAGGATAATTTTAAGTGTTTAGATATGATTTTACTAAATTGTAGCTGTTTCTTCCCTACAAAATTATTTTGGGGGTTGAATACAGGAGCGTGCCTGTGTTTATTTTCTTCCTGGGGATTGAAGCCTCTGCCTGTCACTCTGTTGCTCCCACTTTGTACTTTACTATTGTTCTCCCACTACCCTGCCCTGTCGCCTCCCCTAGCCAGAGACACTGTTAGTAACGGAGTTCCACCAGCAATTTGCCAGCGAGTCTAATGAAAAGCACCCACAGGCTGATGATTTTCATCTGGGTCCTGAAATATGAATTAATGTGATTTGTCTGTAAAAACTCTCATAAAACATGAACTCTGTTAGGGAGTGGGTGGGTGATGAGAGAAAACAGTGAAAACTGTGTGTGTGTGCGGGGTGGGCAGAGACATCCATTTGGTTCCCAACAGCCTGACCCACTTCTCTCCTAGAGCTACTGAACACTCCGATATGTAACTGATCGCAGGGCTGCCCGAGACTACAGACGTTCCCGGCCTCCTGTGCAGCTGGGTTACTTGTGTGACTAAGCTCTCCCTCCAAGATGGAAGGAAAGAAATTTGTGCAACTTGTAGGATATTTCCTACATGGGAGAGGCAGGCCTTACTTTCTCCTTCTCCCTCTCTCCTATTTCACAAATGTAAACACTGAAACTGTAGCTCCAACCTGCCCCATGTCCACCCCGGAGGAGGCCAACTGCCCTAGGGTGACAGAGCATCAGGGATGACAGAGAAATTTCCTGAAGTAGGCCTGCAAGAGCAGCCCTGGACTGCCTGAATCCAGATCAGAATGTGAGAGAGATACAAACTTCTGTTTGTCATAATTACGTGTGGGTGGGGGGGCGGGCAGTGTGTTGCAGCTACTGAACTCTAACCAACACAGGAATCCTGGAAGGGGCTCCTCTCTGCATTTCCCATGGGTCAGGCTGCTCCAAGGACCACAGCTGTCTTTTACTTTCAGCTCTGCCTTTCATGGGTTGTGGGTGGACAGCCAAGCTCAGCAACAATGCAATATCGTCTCCAGGCGCTTCTCCGGAAATCTACTGGGTGAAGATGGATGCTCCCAACACAAGGAATCTGGAGCTAGTATTTTCTGGGGATACGGTCTTGTTCTTTCCCCCAGAGCGTGCACCCCGGTGTTCTCCAAAACACATAGCTTGTTTTGAAACATGCTGTGGTGTTTCCCTGCTGATACGTGCAGATTCTAAATAAATAACTCAGGACACAGACCATCTTACGTCTGTTGAAACTTGAATGTTGCTGGAAAGATGAGTTTAGAACTAAGTCCTGTGCTAAACCAATACATTTAAGAGCTTAATTTGGAAAACCAAAAAATTCCAATTGCGTCATCCACCCACAAAGCAGGACTCAACTCAAGCCTTGGCCTGAGCTTCCCATTCAAGTGCAGGTGTAAGGGACTTCCCAGGTGTCTGGTCTTGTCCATGTAACTTCTCATATACTCTCCAGGCTTACAGACCCCAAAATTTTATGTTGAAAAGACAACCTAATATATAATAAAATATTAAAGTGATTGAGAACATTGTAAAATGTTTCATAGTTCATTTGTTCTTTATTTGTTCATGCTTAATTATCTACAGAGTGTCTTTTCTTTCGGGACTGGTTTAAAATATAGTTTATTAATAGGGAATATGAGGTAAAGTAAGGCTAACGGATCACTAGACAACTGTCACTGAAAAGACGGTTGGTTACTTGCAGCTCCCAAGAGGAGGCGACAGGCCACACATTGGTCAGCAGGCAGAGGGAGCGAGGGAATTTGGGACAAGTGCTGGGACAAGTGCATTTTCCTTGTGATTTCCCAGGATAAGAACAGTGCAGGCAGCAGGTGAGCAGATTCCAAGACTACGACTACCTGTAGAGAATGTCAAGTTGGCTTGTCCCTTTGTGTCCGGGTGATTGGAGGGGAAGGGAGAACAGTGGTCCCCAAGAGTGAGAGCCACAGTGAGGTGGGATGGGTGATGAGGGCTCATGGAATTGCATTGGTGAGCATTTGTGAAAATGCAATGCCTTTGGTATTAACCCTGAAAATTTTTTTTTAGGGATTGCAGAGAGGAGGGACCCAAGCCTGATGCAAAGGGGAACCCGGGTCTGGCAAAGGTATTTGTCAGAACAAGGCAAGCCCGGCCTGTATGCAGAGTGAGGAGATGTTTATAAAGCGACAGGTTTAACAGGAACCTAGAAACTTTGGGTCCACCACAGGGGCGCAGCTTAAAACGTCTCTCCTCATAAAGACACGTCCCCTGCCTTGCATCTGCAGTGGACATCCTACTCCCACACACGTGTCCCAGGCCATCACCCACCTCATTCCTAGCCACCGCCCCCAGGGCCGGCTCTGTCAGCACCCATTGCGGCTGCCTCCTCCTCGAGGAACGGTATCACAGGGGTCCAAGGCCAGCGAGCTCCTCTGCCACCGCTGTCCACATCTGTCTGCCAACCCAGTTGCTCCCCCGCCCCGCACTCGCTGTTTCCCCTGACTGCCTTTGTTGCCTTTCCTGCCACAGAGCCAACCCATCTACAAGGCTGTTCTGCTTACTCCATCTGTCCCCTCTCCGCATGCAGCGTCATGCTCCATGGGAGGACAGCAGGTGTTTTATTTCGCAAAATAGTTCTTGTTTTTTTTGTATGTTTTATTTCTCTGCGCTCGTCTACAGCCCAGGTCAGTCAGTGGATCCGTACGTAGGTAGAGAATCCATGAACACTGAATGAGCAGCTTCCTATTCACAGTCGGGGAATCGCGCCTCTTTGTGATATTCCTTGTTGGGTGAGTCTCCTGTCTCCTCCGTACTGAATCCCTTTCCCCATCACAGGGCCCTGTGCACTAGCAGCAAGGTGCTGATCAGCATTTTGAGGAATGAAATATGCCACTCACATGTGCTCACTCACAACACTACCAAAAATAGATGAAACCCTGTTGCAGCCCTCAGGTGACAGTGTTAAAATCAAATCAACAACAGCCCCCAAAGGAGGTGGCTTAGTAAGAACCAAGGTCAATCTAGAAACTGGCGCAACTCAAAATGCAGATTAGGACTCCTCCAGAAACGGAATTTTAATCCAGTGGATCAGGAATCACTCTATCAAGCACTAGCTAAGTCTCATCTGCCTGGGAGACCCCTTCCAACCCCACCCTAATGCCCCCCAAAGAAACCTTGCGTTGTAAACCCACAGCATTCTTTTGCCGGGGGAGTACAGCTTCCTTGTTTCAGCTCCATCTTGACTGCTATAAGCGTCTTTCATTTTGTGCAACTCCTCAGAGACTCTTTCTCCACTCCTAAATTGGATGCTGCCTGATTCATAAATCTTCAAGCTAAAGCAGTGATTTTAAAATTTTTACTCAGTCGAATTTTATTTTCCTTTTTTTTTTTTTTTAAATGGAGCTATAGTTTATTTTAAGTTTATTATTTTTGTTTAAGAGAGATTGTCCTAGAAGCTGTCGGGTTTATTAACTGTCTATGTAAGAAACTTCTACAAAACGGTTGTGGTTTTCTGAAATATAATTTATTATTATCTCTGCTAGTTCTGTGGGCTGTCTGTGCTTAATTGCGTGCTTCTTGCTTAGAGCCTCTCGTGCTGCTGTCAGTTGGAAGGCAGCTGGGGGCGGCATCACACTGAGAGGCTCCGCAGCAGGCCTCACTCACAGGGTGGCTGGGGGTCACCTGGGCTGTGGAACCAGAGTGTGCACGTGGGACCGCCGCACGTGGCTTGGTTTCTTCACAGCAGAGCCTGAGTTTTCCAGGGACCACAGTGTATGCGAGCAGCAGTCTGAGTAGAGGAAAGGGGCAGTGACCAGATGCTCTTATAAGGCCGTTTCGGGACTGGCCCAAAGTCTCCTCTACAATTCTCTATGGGTCTCTAAAGCAGTCACATGGCCAGGCCAGATGTAAGAGTTTGGAGAAACAGACCACTTGTCTCCTCGGGGTGGGGTGCCTTGTTTTGTATAAGGAAGGAAGGAATTAAAGGTGGCTGCCTTTTTTCAGATAAACTTACCACGAAGATTCTGCTGATGAATGCTACAACTGGGCAAGACAGATGCCAGGTGTCCAATACAGTCTACTCCTGAGCTCTCGGAGTACAGAAGGTGAATGCACATGAAAAAAAGAAAAAACAATTCCAGAACCTTCCCGGAAGGAGGAAATGGTTTGTGGGTGTGACTTGTCCTCACTATAAACATGAGAAAACTGGGCAAAACATAAAAAACAACTTTTTATGGTCATTTGGACAATAGGAAGCAGAGGAAAATGGGGCTGATAGGGGACCATCCTGGGACAAAGATTGCTGTTTCCTTGGTGCTGTGTTCCTAAGGGCCTTGCAAAGTCTAAGCAGGATCCTGAGCTTTGTCTAATACACAAGAGCAACTCTGTTATGGTAAGAGTGAGGGGACGGGGGGTAGGAGTTAGCACAATCAGTGGCTCAGGTTTGCAGGGTTCATAATCTGAGACCACAGAAAGATAGGAGGTCACCAGTGGGTCCCAGAAGATGCACACAGGAGGGGACTCTATCCATGCACGAGGACCATGGACTCATCATATGAAAGTTTGGGGTCCCTGGATGAGCCCCAGCCCCTAACACCTAGTGGGGGCTCATTTGCTGAGATGAAGATGCAGAAACTCTTCTTGGAGATGCAGGATGTGAGGAAGTGGGTGGGGCTTGGATGGACTGCAAGGTAGAGGAAAGAAGGTTTTTTAAGTTCTAGAGAGGGGATTGAGGTCTTTCCGGGCTGGAAAAGTTGCTACTACTTCGCCCAGACTCCATTCAAGTGGAGGTAGTCGTCAGAGGTGTCCTGAACATGGAGTTTCTTACATCAAATGGGATGTGAGATTGGGAGGATGTGTGTGACATGCCCTTGATGACCTTGACACTGACACCCACCGTGAGGACCTCAGCTCTGGGAAGTGCAGCAGCATAGCATATTTACGGTTGTCCCCTCACATCAGGAGAGCAGCTGGCTTTCCCTGGGTTCTAATTTTGCATTCTTTTTAGTGAGAAAATTTCCAGAAGAACAAGGTACCAATGACCTTCAGGAGATTGTCCTTCTGACCCTTCTTTCTCGATCTAGGGGCAAATGCTCTATGACCCCAAGCTGTCCCCCCTATACATTCAGTGTCACTCACCCCAGCACATGGACACACATTCACTGTGGCCCTACTGTGTGCCTGACCTGGTCGAGGACACCAGATGACAGCAGTGGGTGAAAACTGACAGTTGGAGAGAGATACCAATTCACATGCAGGTGATAGACTCGTGCGGAAAAACAGATTAAAAAACACTTGAGGTACACATATCAGGAGGTGATATGTACCATAAAGAAAAGTAAAGTAAACTTTTGAAAAATTCCTGAAGAAGTTTAGGGGAGCTAACATGTAGAAGAACCCATGTTCTAGGCTGATAGAATAGGCAAGGGCAAAGGCCTGAGGTCACCATGGGCTGCCTGTTTGGAGAGTCTTAGTTTTAAGCTGGAATAGTTGTCTTTGTGACTCAGTCTGTTTTGGATTTTATTTGTAAGTCTTGATTTCATTGTTCCTAGTCATTAGCTTTGAGGTTGATCACACCAATCTGGTAAAATTCCAATTCAAGTGATTTATTTCAGCAAATTCTAGCTTCCAGAGATTCAAAGTGGAGAAACTGTGAATTTGGGCCAGGCACTCTGGTTAGCAACTAGCAGGCTGTGGAGCTGAACCCCCATGATGACTGTAGTTAATGGAACTTACCTCAGTGTCCTCAGGTCCCCTCTGCTACACTTCCTCCCCCATCTCATCTGGGTCAAAACTCTCTGATCCTGCCCTCTGTCACACCTTCATTTTCCTAGGCGTAACCTCACTGTCATCTCTGCCCTGAAATTCCCCCAGGCGTTCTTAAAGTCCTAGGTCCCAAAACTGAGTTCATCCTGGTCTCCCCTTGTTGAATCCCATCAATGAGGGAACCCCTTGATGACCCCACCCTCACTCAGGCTCTAAGAGGACGACCTACTGCCCCATCCTCCCCCTTACATCCCCACAACCATGCATCCCGTTGTTGCAACACTCTATGTCTTTCTCTCCTATCCACCTTTCTATCTTGAGCTTGCCCACCACCCTCTCCCTCGTCAGTAGGTCCCCTTGAACTGAGAACAATTACACATGGGATCACTGAGGCACACACAGCAGATGTGTTGCTGGGAATGAACAGGCAGTTTCCAGAGCAGAGGACAAGATGAGGCCTCCCTGAGAAGGCAGAACACAGGGCATCGTGGCTGTGTCAAGACACCCATAAAGGGACAATGAGGCAGGCCATACGCTGTAGCCCCTTTCCACTGATCCCCATTATGCCCATGTTTCCAAGTTTAACAAACCACTCGTGGGCCAGGGCCTCCTTGTCTGTGTTAGGGGGAATGGCAATACACGTAATGTAATCTATACCACTAATTCTATTGATCTTGTACTTGGGTCTGTTCAGTGCAGTTTTGGCTAGATGATAACTCATCCTTGAAGAAGCCTTATTCAGATGTCACCTTTCTCCACGAAAGCCCTTCTTGATCAACACCCCTTCTCCTGCTGCCTCTGGCATCATCTGGGAGTTCCCTCTCACAAGTGGTGTGATCATGCTTTGAGTAAATCTTCCTGCCTGTTGTGAACTCGGTGAAGGACAATGGTCCAGAGGGAGAAAGGATCTTGAAAAACTGTGAATGACTAAACAATGAACTTGTGATAGGTAAGGTTTGTAAACACAGGCCATTGTGTAGAGTTAAGTTCCGCCAAAGTTTAATTCTTTCTTCCTACGCCTATCCTTCCTTACAGGAATAGGAGCCATCGGTTCTTATTTCACCCTCCACCTAGTGTACCAATCTTCAATGACCTGCGTTGATTTTTTATCTTTTTTGGTACTTTAAACACTTTGAAACCTTTCATGGCTGTTAATAATCAAATTAAATTGAAGAAAATCTATAACTTGAGGGGCAGGCCATCCTCCAGTGGTAGTCAAGACAAAACACAGGCCGATTATAGAAACAAAGGATATGAGGAGGGAGAGGAACTTGGGATTCGGGCCCCCCGTGCAGCAGCAAGTAGGGGGAAAACAGAAAGCAGAGGGAGGAAGTTCCAACCAGTCCCCACCGTGACACACCTGGTCCCTCTTTGTACTTGATCTAGCCTGATTTTGATTACCTGGAGGTGGGACGTGTTCTGGGGCAGATGGCGTGGTCGCCATAGGGGACAGCATTAGGAGTACGCTAGGACTATAGTTCGAATCCCTCTGCATGGAACCTAGGACAAGTCTTTTGGTGCCTTGGATCCTTTGTATGTATTTTTAAGGTATCTGATAGGGGCTACTGCGTACTATGTAGCGTACAGAGGTGGGGATGACGGGGTGCCCTTGCGTTGGTCAACTGTGGGGATGCTGCCGCCTGCTTAGTGCAGCTTGGAATCCCAGCCTGGAAAAGGCGGCTGTGTGTGTAGTGGAATAACTAGATGGCAGCCATGCAAAGGCATCAGCGAGACACTGTCAGTCGCTGACAGAGGCAGCATAGAAATTACGAAGACTGGGCTTTCCTCAGTCAACATCCGCAGATTCCAGTGTAGGCCCTGTAGCCCCACTGGCCACATACCCTGAGTGAAAACAATCTCCTGGGAAGTCAGATCACAGCCTGGTGGCCTGGCCCCCAGATGGCTGAGGGTGTGTCAGGAGCAGTTTGCCCACAGGAGGCTAGGGCCACAGGGCTCTGACATGGCCTGACGAGTGGAGCTGGCATGGCAAGGCTGCACAACATGGGGTATTGGGTGCCTGGTCTGGGCTGCCATCATCCAGGTCCGCATCACCATGAAGTCAACTGCCAGCTTCTGAGCTCAGAAGCTGAGCAGGGTTGAGTCTGGTTAGTACTTGGTGGTGAGACAGAATGGGATACCCGATGCTGTAGGCTTTGCCGCTTTTCTCTCCTTTCATCCCTGTCTCCCTTTGCCACTGCTGCCGCCCTCCCCTTGCACAGGTGGTCACCTCTTTGGCCACTGGGTGGTGGCACAATTTGGTGGAATCTTGGAAAGGGTGGGTGGTGTGGAGAGTTCTGAGAAAGGGCAGCACAACTGGGCTGGTGTCCTCTGTGCTTGCTGGCAGCTCTGGTTTGGTTTGGCAATTTGGGGCCCTGGAACTGTCTGCAGAAAAATGGTTATAATAGAAATTTTGGTACTCTATTTTCCACATTAAAAACAATAGTAGGGCTTCCCTGGTGGTGCAGTGGTTGAGATTCTGCCTGCCAATGCAGGGAACACGGGTTCGAGCCCTGGTCTGGGAAGATCCCACGTGCCACGGAGCAACTGGGCCCGTGAGCCACAAATTACTGAGCCTGCGCGTCTGGAGCCTGTGCTCCGCAATAAGAGAGGCCGCGATAGTGAGAGGCCCGTGCAACGCGATGAAGAGTGTTCCCCACTTGCCACAACTAGAGAAAGCCCTCGCACAGAAACGAAGACCCAACACAGCAATCAATCAATCAATCAATCAATCAATAAGAACGTGAATTTCTAAAAAATATAAAACAACAATAGTAGCACGTGTGTATGTGTGTGTGTATATTTTTTTCTTTTTGACGCATTGTGCAGCTTGTAGGATTTTAGTTCCCCCACCAGGGATCAAACCCAGGCCCTTGACAGAGAGAGGGTGGTGGAGTCCTAACCATTGGACCACAAGGGAATTCCCTTTGTGTGTATCTTAAGGACTTACAAAGGAAAGTTCTGAGGCCAAAGAGATGAATTAATCGCATAATAAAACATGGATGAGCCTCAAAACCATGACACTGTATAAGAAGCCAGACATAAAGGCCAGAGTTGTACAAATCCATGTCCTGGAAATATACAGAAAAAGCAAATCCACAGGAATGAAAAGCACACATTTAGTTGCCTACGGCTATGGGGAAGGGGAACAGGAAGTGACTGGTTAAGGGGCCCTAGGTGTCATTGTAGGGAGATAAAATATTCTGGATCAGATAGGCTGCACAACTCTGTAAATAGACAATAAATCACTAAACTCTAGAGTGTTCAAAGAGAATTTTATGATATATGATTTCTATCTCAACTTGAAAACAGGTGATTAATAAATAAAAGGTTTTTGAAAAATAATTGGAAACACATATTATCCTCATTGCTTGATGTGGTTCCCACTCTAAGCTCTGTACACATGAACAAAGACCCGCCACCCCCAAAATGAGAACAAGCTCTATTTACTCAGAACTTGTCTATAGAGCATGGGAGTCAGCCACCACCAGTCACATTCGGCTGAGACTCAGGGCAGGCATAGGGGTGGGGAAGCCTTCTGGTGGAAAACAAGGGAGGTTTGTCCTGCTCACAGCTTGTGAAGTGGGGAAGCTGGAGGCGGGCTGACTGGAGGATGGGCATCCCATGTGATTGCTTAGGGGAACATATTGATATTTGTACCACTTTCCCCCATTTGGTTCTCAATGGAAAGGATGAAAAATGAGGAAGCTGTGAATCACTGACCAAACACTGACACTTGAGTCCTATTGCTGCCGAGGTTGAGGTCTGGTTTTCCACGTTGGTTGCTGCAAGGTGTGGCGCAGGGTCTTGTGGCTGGAGGGAGAGGTTCCCCGACTTCCAGGAAGATTTAGAAAATTCTGCATTCCAAAACCCCTCTTTCATCATCTTCAATCACATACTCTGTGCCTACAGAAATTTGAATCACTGTTCTCAAAATTAACTACAAACAATGGTAATAATTACTGTAATTTTGAGTAACATCGACAATGGTAATTTTCATTACTATAAATCGAAAGATTTCTCATTTAACTAATGTCCACATTATAGCGAATCTAGGTTGTAAAAGAAAAAAATCATTACTTTGTTTTTTTCTCTTCCCAATATCGCCGTCAGGCCATCTGGTCGACCTCTCCTTGGCAGCCACCTGGTAAAGCGTCACGGGTGGGAACTTCAATCAGAGGGATCTGTGTCACACAACGACGAAAGCGCTCCGCCGCTGCCTTGACACCTCGCCTCGACCCAGTCCACCACCCGTCCCATTTCTCGACCCGGGGCAAATAGAAGAGGGGACGCCGGGCGCTCCCTGCGTAGGTGCAACACGACCTGCGGAAAATCTGTTGTGTGAAGCCCCGTGACGGCTTCCCGTGGGACCTGGAGAAATGATAGTGGCCGACGGGGAGCAGCCCCACCGCCGTGACGGCACTGGGACCGACCCGGCCCCAAGGAGGCGAGGACGCACCGCCGGGCGGCCTCTGGGCAGGGGCTTCGCGGCTCCGTGAAAGGTAGACAGGTACGCCCGGGGTCGCCCTCCCACGGCCTCCTTGTTTCGGCCACCCGTGTCAATCCCCTACAGGGAGAAACGTAAACATTTGGCTGTTAGGGTAATCGGCATCCACGGGACAGGCCGTTGAAAACTGGGCGATGTCTACGTACATCCGTGCTGTTCCCAACCTCCAGGTGAGTTGGGAAATTTGAGAAAGTACGACCACCGGGACACACGGAGGACGACGCCGGGCACGGATACCCTCTCCTGGTCACACACAGATGCACGAGCGGTCCCCGCAGCCCAAGGGGAACCATGGCGTGCTGGTCGACATGGCCAGTATACCCAACCACTTCCAGAGCTCAGCGCCAGCCTCAGAAGCTATAGACCTGCTCGGCCAATCTCCGGCGACAGCATGAAGCGCCCACGCCTCGGCGCCACCGGGACCGTCGCCGCTAGCGTCGTCGGCTTCCCGGAACTCTACCTCGCGCTCCGCGGCTGAGTCTCAGCCCTCGCGAAGGTCACTGAAGCTCTGGATGGAAGGGACGGTCTCAAAGCGGCCGCCACTTGGCGCCCGACAAGCGGCGGGAAAGTCCAAGGGACGGATCCCGATTGCCGGCCGGCGAGGTTGCAGCACCAGCCGCCCAAAAACATCCGGGCTCGTCCCGGGGCGTCCGCCTCGGAACTAGCTCCTGGATCGGCACCGCGGGAAGGGACCCCGGCAACAGAAGAAGAGGGCGGGGGACTGGGAAGAGGTCGACGGGAGGCTGCCGCGGAGACGCGCTCCCCACGCGATTCCCGGCGGGGCGGGCGCACTAGCGGCCCAGAGCGCTCAGGCGGGTCCCTGCTCCTGGGAGCACTTAGGGATTTTGCGGGGACTTGGGCTGCGTGGACTGTAAAACTGAAACCATGAAAGTACTCGTAGAAAATACGTATGAATGATTTTTATTCTGTGGTTTCAAACTGGAGTCCTTGTCAAGCATTTTTTTAAAAAGTCCAGAAACCATCAAAGAAATGAATGATAAACTTGACCACAAATTCATCTTTACATATTCCACAAGCAAAGTCCAATGATAAGAAACCGGTGTGTGAGGAACATTTGTGCAAATACATGTGTAATAAGATTACTGATATCAGAATTACTTAATATATAAACAGGACATTCAGAAAGCATAGCCGTTAAGAGGGACCAGGTAAGGAAATTTTAGTATGTCTACAACATGCAATATTATCAATTTGAGTTTTACTTATTGATATTTTTAAATGAGGTAAATCTATAGGTGGAAAGATGTTGACTTGGAAGGATGTTGATGATGGACTGTTCAATGGAAATAGCAAGTTGTAGGACTTCCACTGGTGCTAAAAATAAGAATTAAAACATACACACACAAACACAGAGGAGAGACTATAGCATCCATCTGATCTTACGGGAAAATGTGACTCTGGAATCAACCACATAAATGTGGCATTCAGGAAAAAGATCATCTAAATCACCTTATTCAGTCGTTAATCAAATTTTCATTCTTTTAACAACTATTTTCTGGGAACATCCAATATTTCAGAATTTGAACTGTTATGAAGATTGAAAGGTAAATAATACTATATCCTTACCTTCATGGACTTCTACTTCTTAATAAGTAAATTAAATTACCCTGCAAAATAAAACTTCTGATATTAAAAATTCAATGTAAATAAGGGTTTACACATTGTATAATTCCAAATTTTTGCTACTAGTTTACAAAGAAAAGTTGGCACTTTATAAAATAAAGTTGACATTTCAAACATTGTCAATTCTGGATCCTTGATTAGGCTGTATATTTTCAGAAAGGCTGGGTTATTAAAAATACTGTCTAAAATTCTAAATTTTTGTAAAGTTGCTCTGCAACCTTTAGGAAGAGTAAAGGTAGATTTATTTTCCTAAGAGCCAGGTTTCCTGTTTACTGTATCATGAAATAAGTATTGTTAAAATAAATTGTTTGGATTCGAAAATAAACTTTTGAAAATCAATAATGGTATTTATTAGAATAGAAAATCTGCTGCACATGCCCCTTAAAATTCCATTTATCTGCCATTTTATTTGAACATCATGGGGCACCATTTTCAAGAATACTGTACAAGAGGATCTCTATTTTAATCATTACTTGGGACTCCTAATTTTCTATTAACTTAATTTTAAATAATCCAAAACACCCCAAATAACACAATATTGCTGTATAGACATTTCCTGTAATGTGCTATAAGCTATATACATTATTGATAAATTCGAAATGAAATGTATTTATAAATACATAAGAAAAAATCAAAATGTATTTTGTTTGTGTTATTATTATGCACGGATGCACTTTTAAGAAAGAAAGGTTATACCAGATGCAAGAATCTCTGGAAGTTGCATGAAAATGCTTTTGTATTTAATAACCGAAAATTATGTAGTTCTACACGTTGGTTATTTTTGTTAAGTTTTCAGAAGCATATTAAATTATGTATTCCTTATTTCATCAATGTAACCATTTTAGAATTTGCTTTACTTGCAAGTGTAAATTAGAACTCATTAACTCCTGATAGTTTTCCATCAATAAATTATTCTTGTTTTTAAAATAAATAAATTTATTTATTTTAAAAAAATATCCTATAATGAAAGAAGCTTCTCTTTTAAAAAGCAGTGATGCACAAGGATAGGAGTTGTTGTGCAATGTGCAGATAAAATAAAAATGAAGTTGGTTGCTATCGTCATCCTTAGTGCAATTTCACTACTCTGGTTTTTTTCAGTATGCCTGAAAAATTAAATCTGTGATCACAAAGTCATATCTTTTTTAAAAATACATCTTTATTAGAGTATACTTACTTCACAATACTGTGTTAGTTTCTGTTGCACAACAAAGCGAATCACCCATATGCATACACATGCCCCCATATCACCTCCCTCTTAAGTCCCCCTCCCATCTTCCCTATCTCACCCCTCTAGGTCATCGCAAAGCATCGAGCTGATCTCCCTGTGCTATGCTGATGCTTCCCAGCAGCCAACTATTTTACATTCGGTAGTGTAAATACGTCGTTGTTACGCTCACTTCGCCCCAGCTTCATCTTCCCACCCCGTGTCATCAACTCCATTCTCTATGTCTACCTCTTTATTCCTACCCTGCAACTAAGTTCATCAGTACCTTTTTTGTTTTTTTTAGATTCCATATATATGCGTTAGCATATGGTATTTTTTTTTCTCTTTCTGACTTACTTCACTCTGTATGACAGACTCTATGTCCATCCACCTCACTACAAATAACTCAATTTTGTTTCTTTTTATGGCTGAGTAATAATCCATTGTATATATGTACCACATCTTCCTAATCCATTCATCTGTCAATGGACATTTAGGTTGCTTCCATGTCCTGGCTATTGTAAATAGTGCTGCAATGAACATTGTGGTGCCTTTCTCTTTTTGAATTATGGTTTTCTCAGAGTATATGTCCAGTAGTGGGATTGCTAGGTCATATGGTAGTTCTCTTTTTATTTTTTTAAGGAACCTCCATAGAGTTTTCCACAGTGGTTGTATGAATTTACCTTCTCACCAAAAGTGTGGGAGGGTTCCCTTTTCACCACACCCTTTCCAGAATTTATTGTTTCTAGCTTTTTTGATAATGGCCATTCTGACTGGCGTGAGGTGATACCTCTTTGTAGTATTGATTTGCATTTCTCTAATAATTAGTTATGTTGAACATCTTTTCATGTGCCTCTTTGCCATCTGTATGTCTTCTTTGGAGAAATGTCTATTTAGGTGTTCTGCCTGTCTTTTCATTAGGTTGTTTCTTTTTTTGATATTGAGCCACATGAGCTGTTTATAAATTTTGGAGGCTAATCCCTAGTCAGTTGCATCATTTGCAATTATTTTCTCCCATTCTCTGGGTTGTCTTTTCATTTTGTTTATGGTTTCCTTTGCTGCGCAAAAGCTTTTCTGTTTAATTAGTTCCATTTTGTTTATTTTTGTTTTTATTTCCATTACACTAGCAGATGGATGGTAAAAGATATTGCTTTGATTTATGTCAAAGAGTGTTCTGTCTATATTTTCCTCTAAGAGTTTTATAGTATCCAGTCTTACATTTAGGTCTTTAATCCATTTTTACTTTATTTTTGTGTATGGTGTTAGAGAATGTTCTAATTTCATATTTTTTTACATGTAGCTATCCAGTTTTCCCAGCACCAATTTATTGAAGAGACTGTCTTTCCTTCATCATATAGTTTTGTCTCCTTTGTCATAGATTAATTGACCAGAGGTGGGTGGGTTTATTTCTGGGCTTTCTATCCTGTTCCACTGATCTATATATATTTCTGTTTTTGTGCCAGTACCATACTGTTTTGATGACTGTAGCTTTGTAGTATAGAGTGAAGTCAGGGAGCCTGATTCCTCCAGCTCTGTTTTTCTTTCTCAAGATTGCTTTGGCTATTCAGGGTTTTTTCTATTTCCATACAAATTTTAAGACTTTTTGTTCTAGTTCTGTGAAAAATGCCACTGATAACTTGCTAGGGATTGTATTGAAGCTGTAGATTGCCTTGGGTAGTATAGTCATTTTAACAATGTTGATTCTTCTAATCCAAGAACATGGTATATCTTTCCATCTGTTTGTGTCACCTTCGATTTCTTTCATCAGTGTCTTAGAGTTTTTGGAGTACAGGACTTTTGTCTCCTTAGGTAGGTTTATACCTAGAAAATTCTAAAGATGCTACAAGAAAACTACTAGAGCTCATCAATGAATTCTATAAAGTTACAGGATACAAAATTGAAACACGGAAATCTGTTGCATTTCTATACACTAACAATGAAAAGTCAGAAAGGGATATGAAAGAAACAAATCCATTTACCATCACATCAAAATATATATATATAATTATTGACAATCAACTTATGCCATTTTGAGGTTTTGGCCTTTATAAGCCTCCCCTATCTTGTAGTCTGACTGAACACATTTCAGATCCTTCTAGAATCTGTCTCTCCTGAGATATAGACCTCAGTTTGGCACAAATAAAATTATTTTCTATTCCTAGTATAGGTTGATTTAGTGATTATTTACATTGACAACACAATTAAACAGTTTCTTTTTTTAAATTAACTAATTAATTAATTAATATATTTTTGGCTGTGTTGGGTCTTCGTTTCTGTGCGAGGGCTTTCTCTGGTTGTGGCAAGCGGGGGCCACTCTTCATCACGGTGCTCGGGCCTCTCACTATCTGCCGCAGACTGGCTGCAGAAAGCTAGAAGTTCCTGGCGGTGAGGGGTAAGGAACTGAAAAGCACCAGTATGGGATCAGAAGGGCCAAGACAACTGATGGTTGCAAGGCAAGTTTATTCAAAGAGCATGAATGTATATATAGGTTTAGTACGGAACGAATAGCAGACAATAAATCAGTAAACCTTGTATTTCCACATAGTTCTATCGCCACTATCTATGCGTCAGCATGCTTTATGGGCCATTCTCTGGAGATACAGACTTCCCCCTTAGGGCAGCAGGTCCTTCTTCTGGGGAACAATCAGGGGCTCTTAAATCCAGAGCAGGCACCTGGAACGAAACTGGCCGCAAGCCATTTTCCTTTTTTACGCTCAATACCGCAGCGTCAGGAGTGCATACCAAGAAAGAGACAAGCAGTTCTCCGGAAAGCAGAAGGCTGAGTAAGCTTACAGCTTGGGGCCACCACAACTATCGT
The DNA here is from genome assembly GCA_029224305.1 of Caperea marginata. NCBI lineage: Eukaryota > Metazoa > Chordata > Mammalia > Artiodactyla > Neobalaenidae > Caperea > Caperea marginata. Next base: position 78,303 of record JANTQK010010056.1, read on the forward strand.
GGCCTCTCTTGTTGCGGAGCACAGGCTCCAGACACGCAGGCTCAGTAGTTGTGGCTCACGGGCCCAGTTGCTCCACGGCATGTGGGATCTTCCCAGACCAGGGCTCGAACCCGTGTCCCCTACATTGACAGGCGGATTCTCAAACACTGCACCACCAGAGAGGCCCAAGAGTTTCTTTATAACAGTTCAGAATATAATGAAGATCTAAAATATGAGTTACAGATACTAAAGCCCACTTTCATTTAGTTCACAGAGGCTGCTACAAGGGCAGGGGACAGGGACGTGCTCTGGGCCCAGCAAGGCGGGCCTCGACAGCTCTCTGCTCTTCCCAGCTGCTCTGAAGCCCACTGCACCCACCCTGGGGGGGGGGGGGGGTGGGGACAGCAGCTCAAGCATCATGGAGACCCTGGGGACATGACTATGAGTTGGGAGGTGTCCAGACCTGCACCCTTCAGAGATCATCTCCAGCAATGACACTCCAAGCCCTGGAACTGCCAACCTGAGGTCCTCTTCTTATGGAGCAAGGGCTCATGTGACTGAGGTGCAGAAAGCCCAACTCTGACAGCAGGTGTTTTAATCAAAGTAAGGGTTTATTTACAGATCTCCAAGCAAGGGTGTGGGAGACAAGCCACAGATACACTCCAATTTGGCCTTTGACTTAGGGGCTTTTTTAAAGGGAAGAAAAAATAGGCTGCCATTAATCATCATCATTTGACATTTCTGTGACTCTTTTTTTTCCTTCTTTAACAAATCGAAGTATGGTTGACTTATTGATACAGTATTGTGTTACTTTCTGGTGTATAGCAAAGTGATTCAGTTATATATATATATATATATATATATATATATATATATATATACACACACATTTTTTTGGATTATTTTCCATTATACGTTATTACAAGATATTGAATATAGTTTCGTGTGCTATACAGTAAATCCTGGTTAGTTACCTATTTTATGAACAGAATTGTGTAACTGTTAATCCCATACTATATGTGACATTTGTTCATCATAGCTTCAGAAGTCAGGCTGTCTCTGGTTTATGATTCTCAGGCCAGGTGGTCCCCGGCTCAGGGATCTTTGAACTCATCCTGCCCTGGAGGAACAGCCTGAATTTGGAGTGAACGATGACATCTACAACAGCAACTGGTACATTGCTGGTGTTAACAACAGAAGTGTAGTCACCTGACTCTGCTTGATGAGTGTTCAGTTAGCACAGATTGAGGTCAGAGGTGACAAAGAAAAGGAAGAAAGTTTTGGATAGAGAGATCATCTGTAAACTCAGTGAGGGAGCTCTGTTTTAGGGGGACTTGGATTCACCCTGCAGGACGTGGAAGGACAGCACCTCACTCCTGGTGCCCAGGCCCCATCAGCTCCTGGACGGACCCCTGTCCCTGAGGAGGCCACTCTGGGGGAAGGAGGAGCTGCTGGGATAGCGGCCCCTGAACCCCTCTCTCCTCTGGCCCATCTCAGGGCTCCGAGTTCCCGCAGGAGCGGAGGCAGAGGCCCAGGGGGGAGCGAGTGGCCAGCGGGAGGAAGAGGTGCCCAGGCAAGCAGCGGCCCGAGTGAAGGAAGCCGGGGCGGTTCTGGTCCCATGGGGGACGAGCCTGGGTCCGGAAGGTCTTCTGCGAGGAGCGCGGTGCCGCCCGCCGGCTCCCCACCTCTGCCGCCTTCCCTGCGGGCGGAGGCCTCTGGGCGGCTCTGGACAGGGTGTTGGCCGCCTTTCCCGCCTCTCCTCCAGCTCCCGGCCGGGTCCCTGCAGCGGAGCTCCTTGTACCTGCAGCGCTCGCCCCGCCCGGAAGTCCGGGGCACGGAGCAGAGAGGCCACGGCCCGGGGCCCTGAGCTCCGCCCACACCAAGGGGCTCCTCTCAGACCCGCCGGCCCAGCTGCAGGAAGAGCCGGTGGATCCACAGCTGCCTCCGCAACAGAGAGGAGGTTCTCATCTTGTCGCAGGAAGAATTCAGAGACAACAGGGAGAAGGAGAAGGCACAGCGCGGGCCTCTGGGGCACAGAGGGCCGAGAGAGGTGAGCAGCGGGGCTGAGCTGCTTGGACAGGCTGCTTACACGGGGCGTGAAAATGAAAGGGCGGTGTATTCATTGGGGAGGGTGGGGCTTGGGGTCGCACTTCCTGATTTTCACCCCAGCTCCACCTTTCTGAGCGGAGGGGGGAGTTTCGTCCTTATTTAGCCTTGCTGGGAAGTGTCCCGGCCCCGGTGCATGATGGGAACTTCTCATCTGCAAGGCTAATTTTATTGTAATGAGGGCATAATGAGCGAAAGGTTACATTTAGAGGCTTTATTCCCATTTTCCCACCTTCCGTTGCCACCAGGACAATTGTCACCCCAAAATGTATGGTTTTCTGTCCCTCCAGAAGTTCCTGC
>JANTQK010010057.1:9718-29749 GCA_029224305.1 Caperea marginata
TTGGGTTTTCGTTTCTGTGCTAGGGCTTCCTCCAGCTGTGGCAAGCGGGGGCCACTCTTCATCTCTTCATCGCGGTGCGCGGGCCTCTCACTATCACGGCCCCTCCCGCTGCGGAGCACAGGCTCCAGACGCGCAGGATCCTCTCAGACCGGGGCGCGAACCCTTGTCCCCTGCATTAGCAGGCAGACTCCCAACCACTGCGCCACCAGGGAAGCCCCTGTGATTCTTTTTTTTAACATCTTTATTGGAGCATAATTGCTTTACAATGGTGTGTTAGTTTCTGCTTTATAATAAAGTGAATCAGCTATACATATACATATATCCCCATATCTCTTCCTTCTTGCATCTCCCTCCCATCTGTGATTATTTTAATATTCTTTTTGGGTAGACATAGACAGTCATTTGAGCTATGAATAAAGGCACATGTTTTATCCTGTTATGACTATTGCACTTTGCAAATACTTTGATTTTTACAGATTGCAGGTATGTGGCAACCCTGCATCCAGCAAGTCTTTGGGTGCCATTTTTTCCCAAGAGCATTTGCTTACTAATGGCTAAACTAATGGTTTAGCAATAAACTCTTTTTAAAAATTAAGGTACGTACAAGGTTTTAGTCACAATGCTCTTGCACACTTAGTAGACTACTGTATAGTGTGAACATGACTTTATGCACCAGGAAACAAAAAAATTTGTGTAACTCCCTTAATTTCGATATTCACTTTATCTGAGTGGTCTGGAGCAAAAACTGATGTCTCTGAGGTCTGCCTGTATTTTTTTCCTGGTAAAACCACATCACTGATCTTCTATTAATGATTTTAAAAAATCAAGTGTGTACTACTGATCACCATTAGAGAGCTTTCTATATCTATTATTACCAAGAGCTCAGGATGAGAAATACATTTGGATATTTGAAAAGACTGTGAGCAGAAACAAGACTTGAAGTGTGGTTTTATGATAAACCACTCAGAAAACCTCAGTCACCCAATACTAAAAACACAGAAGAGAAGATAAACAGCCATTTACCAAGCTGCTTGTCTCCAGCACGTGACACGTGACATATTAAGGCATCTTTTGCTCCCATCCCTGTATATAGAGCAGAAAAACAGGTTTGTTTGTTTTTTTTAATAGTAATCTTTTATTTATTTATTATATTTATTTTTGGCTGTGTTGGGTCTTTGTTTCTGTGCGAGGGCTTCCTCTAGTTGCGGCAAGCGGGGGCCACTCTTCATCGCGGTGCGCGGGTCTCTCACTATCGTGGCCTCTCTTGTTGCGGAGCACAGGCTCCAGACGCGCAGGCTCAATAGTTGTGGCTCACGGGCCCAGTTGCTCCGCGGCATGTGGGATCTTCCCAGACCAGGGCTCGAACCCGTGTCCCCTGCATTAGCAGGCAGATTCTTAACCACTGCGCCACCAGGGAAGCCCAGAAAAACAGGTTTTAAATAGAAACCAGGGGGCTTCCCCTGAAGCACTGGGTGAGGGTTCCAAGTTCCTCATGTCCTCGCCAGCACTTGTTTCTCTGTCTTTATATCCCTCTTGGTGGGTGTGAAGACATGTCTGCTTGTAGCTTTGATTGGCATTTCCCTGATGAGTAATGTCCAGCATCTTTTCATGAGCTTGTTGGCCAGTTGTATTCATTCTTTTTTTTAATTAAAAACAATTTTTTTAAATAAATATATTTATTTTATTTATTTATTTTTGGCTGCGTTGGGTCTTCGTTGCTGCATGCAGTCTTTCTCTAGTTGTGGCGAGCGGGGGTACTCATCATTGTGGTGCACGGGCTTCTCATTGCAGTGGCTTCTCTTGTTTCGGAGCACGGGCTCTAGGCATGCGGGCTCGGTAGTTGCGTCTCACGGGCTCTAGAGCACAGGCTCAGTAGTTGTGCACGGGCTTAGTTGCTCCAAAGCATGTGGGATCATCCCAGACCAGGGATCAAACCCGTGTCCCTTGCATTGGCAGGTGGATTCTTAACCACTTCGCTACCAGAGAAGTACCTAAAAATGTATTTAAAATACAAGTTTCTTATCAGGTGTGTGATTAGCAAACCCCAGTTGCAGCCCCGGTGAGGCAGCCTTGCCTTCTTTGTAGCTGATGTATTTGGAATTTTTTATAATTTAGATTGTCAGAATATATTTTGGATTAAAATTCTAATTTATAAAAATAATTGCTTGCTTTGTATTTCAGGGATCTGTTGTCATCCATATTGTCCTAAAGATAATAATTAGGTGTTTTTTATTCTCTGTGTTAAAGTTACCTTTGGCCCTGTTGCTGTCAGATCGTTCTGCGACTCCTCTTTGTGGAGCATTTTCCTCCATTTCTGGGCACATGATTATTTATCTGAGAGGCCCTGCTGGCTTGACAGATCCCTCAGGAACCAGGGCTCCTCTTACCCCACAGGTGTCCGAGGCCCTGGGCCCTGGCCTGCGTCTGTGCCCTCGGTGTCCACCTCATCCTGGCAGGGGGTCGTGTCTCTGCCTCTGTCGGATATGAGGGGACTGGCCCAGGCTTTTACATGCTGTTCAGTCCAGGCGAGAGTTCTTCAGATGCAGCGGCCCTGGAAAATCAGTGTTCACGACCTCCTGACAGTCTGCTCCTGTTCTTGGAGTTTCAAGGAAATAACTTTTGACCAAACCAAGTATTCATTTCCTTCTTATCTGAATGATGATTTTATTTTCAGTCTTTACCACCTCAGGTTCTGCTCTCTCACTAAAAACAATTTTTTAAAAAAATTGAAGTATAGTTGATTTACAATATTGTGTTACTTTTAGGTATACAGCAAAGTGATGTGGTCATGCGTGTGTGTGTGTGTGTGTGTGTGTGTGTGTGTGTGTATATTCTTTTCAGGTTTTTTTCATTATAGATTATTAAAAGATTTGAATATAGTTCCCTGTGGTATATAGTAAATCCTTGTTTATCTATTTTTAAAAACACATTTAATTTTTAAAATTTATTTTTTGTGGCCATGCCACATGGCACGTGGGAACTTAGTTCCCCGACCAAGGATTGAACCCATGCCCCCTGCAGTGGAAGCATGGAGTCTTAACCACTGGACCACCAGGGAAGTCCCTGTTTATCTATTTTATATTTGGTAAAAAAAGTTCTTTTTCATTATGTGTGCATGAGTGTTTATCAAATATTGCTGTTACACGTTGCTTCAGTTTCCAGCACTTACCATCACTGAGTAAACTGCATTTGATTGGCTTGTGTGTGTTCATTTCCCACAAGAGTGTGAGCTCAGGAGTCCTAGGAATTGAGTCCGGTTCCCGACTGTCGGCCTCCCCATCCTCCCACACACGGGGGTGAAGAGGGAGCCTTGCTGACATGGAACCTGTGGCTGTTTCAGGACTCGGTGGGCTTTGAGGACGTGGCTGTGAACTTCACCACAGAGGAGTGGGCTTTGCTGGGCCCGGCTCAGAGGAAACTCTACAGAGACGTGATGCTGGAGACCTTCAGGAACCTGGCCTCTGTGGGTGAGGACGGCTTCCTCCCTGTACTTGGTCTTTAGGGAACAAATATTTCTTAACAATTGTCCTTTCTTATTAGAGACAAGGATGGGAATATGTTGTAGAAAAGACAGACACAGTCCAAGCTTTCATGATACCCACTTAGGGTCAGGTAGCTTTTCCATGAAAACAAAGTTTACTGTATTGATTGACTCTTTGTTACTCTTTTTTTTTTTTTTTTTTTTTCGTTTCTGTGCTAGGGCCTCCTCTAGCTGTGGCAAGCGGGGGCCACCCTTCATCTCTTCATCGCGGTGCGCGGGCCTCTCACCATCACGGCCCCTCCCGTTGCGGAGCACAGGCTCCAAACGCGCAGGCTCAGCAGCCGTGGCTCACGGGCTCAGTTGCTCCGCGGCATGTGGGATCTTCCCAGACCGGGGCGCGAACCCTTGTCCCCTGCATTAGCAGGCAGACTCCCAACCACTGCGCCACCAGGGAAGCCCGACTCTTTGTTACTCTTGATCAGAATCCTGAGGGTCCCTAATTGTATAAATGTGAGCATGGTCTCCAGTGTCATTTTGGGGCAGTGAGAGCGGCGTTACGGTTTTCACCCTGTGAAAGTTACACTGCGATCAGTACATATTTGACCTGATAATCTTGCTGTAGTTAAACTCACACTCACCCATCCTTAGTGACGTGAGGACCAGAGAAGCGGCCCATCTGATGGACGGCTCGTGGTCCTCCATCCTCCCCCTGAGAAGCTTTTCTCCACAAGCAGGACAGCAGTCATGCACCATCCGATCTCCCAGTGGCAGCTGGGTCAGTGGAGATAGGCTTCCTCTAGGGCCTCTGTGCCTGCGATCACCAGGAGGGCACACCTCTCGGGAGGAGCAGGTTCTGGATCAGGGAGCGATATTTGGACATACCTGTTAGAAACATGACTCAGTCTTTGAGAAAGTGACTTTTGTCATTAACCTGGCTTCCCTCTTGGAGTTTTCATCCATCCTTGCCCACTTGGGAAGTCTTTCTGTAGCTCTTCTTACAAAGGGAGCATTTGGGAGTGTGCATTTTACCCAGTTCCTTCCTACTTTACTTCTCTGATAATATATATATATTTTTTTAAACTTTTGGGTTTTATTATTTATTTATTTATTTTTGGCTGTGTTGGGTCTTCGTTTCTGTGCAAGGGCTTTCTCTAGTTGCGGCAAGTGGGGGCCACTCTTCATCGCGGTGCGCGGGCCTCTCATTATCGCGGCCTCTCTTGTTGCGGGGCACAGGCTCCAGACGCGCAGGCTCAGCAATTGTGGCTCACGGGCCTAGTTGCTCCGCGGCATGTGGGATCTTCCCAGACCAGGGCTCGAACCCGTGTCCCCTGCATTAGCAGGCAGACTCCCAACCACTGTGCCACCAGGGAAGGCCACTTCTCTGCTAATATTGATCTCAATATCAGTCTCCATCTTTCTCTCTCTCCTTTTTTTTTTTTTTAAAGAAGCAACATTTTATTATTTTTTAATTCTTTTGGCCGCGCCTTGCAGCATACGGGATCTTAGTTCGCCGACCAGGGATCAAACCTGTGCCCCCTGCAATAGAAGTGGAGTCTTAACCACTGGACCGGCAGGGAATTCCTCAATCTCCATCTCTTTTGAAGTATTTCTTAATGATCAGGCTGCCACTTTGACTCAGTTTCCCTACCATGGTGGAAGTTCCAAATAGCCAAGGTCCTCATAAGGTTTTCTTGGCTTGAGTGTTAAATTAGGTGTGGACCCAGTTCCAACGTGTTGTGGGCATGTGTTAAGGCACCACACACCAACAAACAATTTTTGGACACCAGCAGGGCATCATAGAATTCAGCTCAATGCTCAGATTATCTACCCAGCAATAGCCACAGATTCCATGGCTGAAAGATTCAGTCCTACAAGACTCACCCCCCCACCCATCTTCACACCCCACGTCACATGTGGATCACAAGGCCAGGCTGTTGCCAGTGCTTCTGACCAACCAGCTAACATTGGAGATTCCAGTGACCTCCTTTTAAACGTCAGACTCCATTTGTAAGCCCAGGTTGTTAACCTTGACTTCTGACCGACTGGCTGTGAATGAGAGCTTTCCATTGCCCCCTCCTCAGGTCCAGTTATTTTGCTACCACACTCACAGGACTCGGGAACATTTTACTTACTTCACTGCCGGTTTAACGTAAACATATTACTGAAGAATAGCTGGATAGAAGAGATTCATAGGGGAAGCTATGTCAGGAGGGCACGGAGTTTCCACGCCCTGTCCAGGTGCCACTCTCCCCACATCTCCATGTGTTCTCCAACCCAGAAGCTTTCTGAACCCCCCTTTTATTGTGTGGAGGCTTCATTCCCTAGGCATGATTGATGGAATCACTGTCCATAGGCAAGTGATTCAACCTACAGCCTCTCTCCCTTCCCCATTGCTGGTGCTGTGTCCAGGGGTGTGAGTGGGACTGAAAGTTCCACCCTTTAATCACATGGTGTCTCCATTTGCAACCAGCCCCCATCCAGTGGTGCTTTCCAACAGTCACCTTCATGAATATAAATACAATTGTGATGGAAAGGGCTTGTCATGAGTAACAAAACACTCATTTCACCCTTCTGACCCTGAAGCATTTTCAGGAACTGAGGACAGGAGACCAAATATTATTCCACTGCTTTTATTGCTCAGGAAATTCCAAGAGTTTTGGGACGCTCGAGCAGGAAACTGTGGATGAGGACCTGATCTATCTGAGAAATATATGTCATTCATTGGAATGACCAAAAATATATGTATGTATTTCTTATAAACCACAGTGTTGCACGTGACCATCCTTCCTTATAAAGTTAGTTTTACATTTTTGAATCAGTCTGTGGAAAGACATCTACATATGGTCTCTTTTCTTTCCTTTTCCCCACCATTTCTTTCCCAAGGATTTAGTTATACTACTAATTGTTGCAGGGTCTTGCCCTCAAGTTAAAACCAGTGGATCAAGTCTTCAGTGGGATATTTCGGAGAATGAACTATGCAGTGAAGAGAAAATAGTAAGATTCAGAAGAAATGATTCCTAGTCTGTTTTTGGAGAAAACTGGGCATTTCATAACATGTGTGATCAGCGTGTAACCCAGGAGAGGCGTTTGAGGTGAGTGGCACTCCCACGGGGGTGGCGGTGGGGCGGGTGTCATCAGAGTGTTAGACTCACTTGAAATTGAATAGGAACCTAGTTAAACAATTGTGTATTCAGAGTATTTTCACAAGACAGTACTTTCACAAATGTGATGTCGATATTAAGCATCTGAAACATAATTCAGTAGGAAACAATGGTCAGGAAACCTCATCTGGAAAACACTGAAAGTTACGGTTCTCTTTGAGCCCTCAGCCAGAGTATTAAATTTGTTGCACTTTGTAACAGTTGAAGAGCATTCTGGAAACATGCCAATGGCAAACAGTCAACACAAATATACTAACAATCATCGGTAAATCATTAATTAGTAAATTACTGATAAGTATTAATCCCTAATAGTGTGCTTCCCATTTTGAACAGAAATCATTTGGTGGAGAGTCTCTGTGAAGGTAAAGAAGATCATCAATGTGGAGAAACCCTGAACCAGATTACAAATCTTACTGTGCATAAGGGTTATCCCACTGCAGTTCAGCCCTATAAATGCACTAAGTGTGGAAAAACCTTCAGGGATCATTCTTTCCAGAGGAATCAGCAAAGATCTCACCCTGGACACAAACCTTATCCATGTGAAGGATGTGGGCAAGCCTGCAGCTCTGTCTCGTGCCTAAATCCTCCTGGGGAAACAGACATTGTAGAGAAATGTGATAAACATCAGGATGCTGGGAGAGTATCTAAGAGGTACATGAAGAGTGACAGTAGTAAACAGTCTTTAGAGCATAAGAAATCTGGAAAAGCTCTCACTTGCCTGCCATCTGTTCAGCGACGTAAGAGAGGTCATTATGGACGGAAATCCATGTGTGTGAAGAATGTGGGAAATCCTTCAGTTATTATTCCCAGATTGCACGGCATGTGAGAACTCACACTGGAGAGAAACCCTATGAATGTAAAGAATGTGGGAAAGCTTTCACTCGCAGCACACAGTTTCGAGAACATGTGAGAATGCACACTGGAGAGAAACCCTATGAACGTAAGCAGTGTGGGAAAGCCTTCCCATATTGCAAATCCCTGCAAGGACACATGGGAATGCACACTAGAGAGAAGCCTTCTCATGTGTGTAATGAATGTGGAAAAGCCTTCCATTGTCCCAGGTACATTAGAAGGCACATAAAAAGACACAGTGGAATAAAACCCTATGAATGTACAGAATGTGGGAAAGCGTTCATTACTCCCTCATCCCTTCGAGAACATATGAGAACACACAGTGAAGAGAAGCCCTATCAGTGTCAGCATTGTGGAAAAGTCTTCAGGCTTCAGAGATCTCTGCAAGGACACATGATTACCCACAGTGATGAGAAACCCCATCAGTGTCAGCAGTGTGGGAAAGCCTTCAAATATACCATATCTCTGAAAGGACACATGAAAACACACAGTAAAAAGAAACCGTGTGAATGTCAGCAGTGTGGAAAAGCCTACTGTTATTTCATATCCCTGCGAAGACACATGAAGACACACACTGTGGGAAAACTTGAATCCAAGAATAGTGGGAAAGCCATAATTCTTTCTTAAAACTTAGAAGTGGGAGCAAAACAGTGTCAAGAATTTTTTTTTTTGCACCACGTGGCTTGTGGGATCTTAGTTCCTCAACCAGGGATCGAACCCAGGCCCCCTGCAGTGGAAGCACAGAGTCCTAAGCACTGGACCACCAGGGAATTGCTGAGCAATCTTATGAATGGAAAAAATGTTGGAAAAATTTTTTTCCTTTGTAGGTACCTTATCCTCAATACTGATCTCAGTATATTAATTTGTACTTCATGTTGCTGATCTGAACACGTACTAAGTATCCCTCCATGTTCGTCTCTACCACTTACATTTTGTTATCTCTGAGTTTATATCATTGTACAATCATATAAAACTTGTCTCATTTCCATTAGAATGTCTTTGATACCAGGGGTGCTAAGTGGCTTTTGGTTTGTGATTTTTTTTCATGTGCAACTTGTGATTTCTTTCATTTTTGATGAACAGATTTTTGATTCTTACTTTCCATTATGTTCCATTATGTTCCTAATGTGTGATCATGATATGAGGCTGGCATTAATTAAATGTCTTTCCTTGTCCACTGTTAAGAGATACTGGAATCTCCTGAATCAATATTTACCCTCTCCTTGAGTCTTCATTACTGAAAGTTGTGTCTTCCAAGTTGTTTGTTGCTGGCAGATACCGTATATGTGTTCCTCCCAGAAATTAGTAATTGTGGAAGGTCATGGAAGATGACAGGCTTATCTGATTATGTTCATAATCTGATCTCTGTTCATGTCCATGATCTTGGTTGCAAATTGAACACAATACATTGAGTTAAGAAGAGCGACCTGAGGGACTTCCCTGGTGGTCCAGTGGTTAAGACTCCGAGCTTCCAATGCAGGGGATGCGGGTTCGGTCCCTGGTCGGGGAACTAGGATCCCACATGCTGTGTGGCCACCACCCCCCAACAAAAAAAAAAGTAAAAAAAAAAAATAAGAGCGACCTGGTGGTGTGAAGATGAAAGCTCCTGTCCAGATTGTTCTACTGAACTGTGTTGTCATCTTGGGTAAGGTGGGAAACTATATCCAGAGTCCTTCTGTTAGTGGTTCTGAGTTAAAGTTCTTGAGAAGAGGAAGATGCATGAGGTCTGGAAAGCAGAAGTGAGGAAGCCATGATTCTTTTTTATTATTGTATTGGCCAAAAAGTTCATTCGGTTTTAAGTAAAAATAGTATCACATTTTTCATTTTCACCAAGAATTTTATTGAACAATGTATTCACTAACTGAATGAACTTTTTGGCCAAACCAATATCATTATTATTATTTTTTTGGCTGCACCACTTGGCATGCAGGATCTTAGTTCCCTGACCAGGGATTGAACCCTCGCCCTCTTCAGTGGAAGCATGGAGTCTTAACCACTGGACTGCCAGGGAAGTCCCCAAGGAAACCATGATTCTTGGGTCTTCTGTACCATCAGGAGACAGAGATGCATGGCAGCCTACTGGCCCTGAGTTCTAGCACAGTTTTCTGACTTCTGGCTCTGCCCATAGAGAAGAGCTGCAACTACACATATATTTGATGAGCAGTGTGAGTCCCCATAAAGCCTTGCCTGAATTTCTCGTCTGGCCTCGTTTCAATTTCTATTGATTAGAGAGTCCAAGGACCCAGGTCAATAACCATACTGGCAGAAAAACAGACACATACATAAATGGAACAGAATAGAGAGCTCAGAAATAAATACAATGTAAGGTCAATTAATGTAGGAAAAAAGACAAAAGAATATACAATGGGGAAAGACAACCTCTTCAATAAATAGTGTTGGGAAAACTGGCACCTACATGTAAGAATCAAACTGGACTTTTTTCTCACACCATATATATATATATACACACACACACACACACATATGCACACACACATATATATGTAAAGACTTTGTACAACTCAATATGAACAAAAAAAACCCACTTAAAAAATGTGCACAAGACCTAAATAGACATTTTTCCAAAGAAGACATACAGATGGCCAACAGACACATGAAAAGCTGCTCAACATCACTAATCAAGGAGATGCACATCATAACCACAGTGAGATAACACCTGTCAATGACACCTGTCAGAATGGCTATTATCAAAAAGACCACCAATAACAAGTGTTGTGAAGCATTTGGAGAAAAGTGTAACCTAGTGCACTGTTGCTGGGAATATCAATTGCTGCAGCCATTATGGAAAACAACATGGAGTTTCTTAAAAATAGAACTACTGTACGATCCAGCAATCCCACTTCTGGGCATTTTTTGAAGAAAACAAAAACAGTAATTCAAAAATATGCACCCCTATGTTCATTGCAGCATTATTTACAATGGCCAAGGTACAGAGGCAACCTCAATGTCTCTCAACAGAAGCGTGGATAAAGAAGACGGTGCATGTATGTACAATGGAATAGTACTCAGACATAGAAAAGAATGAAATTTTAGCATTTGGGACAACATATATGGAACTAGAGGGTATTCTAAGTGAAATAACTCAGGCAGAGAAAGGCAAATACTATGTGGTTTCACTCATGTGGAATGAAGAAAACAGAACATGGAGAGTCATAACAAAACAGAAATAGACTCACAGATACAGAGAAACAAGTGGTTGTCAGAATGGAGGGTAGTAAGGAGAATGAGTGAAATAGGTGAGAGAGATGAAACAAACTTCCAGTCCTTTTAAAGTCAGTCAGTCACAGGGATGTAATATACAGCATTTATAGAGTCAGTCATATTGTATGGTGGGAATTCCCTGGCAGTCCAGTGGTCAGGACTCCACACTTTCACTGCTGAGGGCCTGGGTTCTACCCCTAGTTGGGGAACTAAGATCCTGCAAGCTATGTGGTGCGGGTCACGGGAAAAAAAAAAGTGAAGATTTCTTCCCTGAACTAATTAATGCAGTTTTTTAAAAAAAAAAGTGTGATATTGGTGGCTGTGAGCAGGGTGGGGCTTCTGACAGGGCACCAACCCAAGTGGGATGTCACATGTACATTGTCTGGTTTGTGATGTCATGGATGCTTGTATCATAATATTTCTGTCAAATGTATACTTTTTAAATTTATTTATTTATTTATTTATGGCTGTGTTGGGTCTTCGTTTCTGTGCGAGGGCTTTCTCTAGTTGTGGCAAGTGGGGGCCACTCTTCATCGCGGTGCGCGGGCCTCTCACTATCGCGGCCTCTTGTTGTGGAGCACAGGCTCCAGACGCGCAGGCTCAGTAATTGTGGCTCACGGGCCTAGTTGCTCCGCGGCATGTGAGATCTTCCCAGACCAGGGCTCCAACCCGTGTCCCCTGCATTAGCAGGCAGATTCTCAACCACTGCGCCACCAGGGAAGCCCGAAATGTATACTTTTTGCATTTTTATTCATGTGTGTTTTAGTAAAATACTATGATGTCAATTAATATAACTCACCACAGTAGCACCATAACCCATATTAAAAAACCCCACTATCTCAAGTTTTCTCAATAGATGTGGAAAAACATTTTATACTAGTCAACATTTATGAATGACTAATTTCTTAATAATTTATGATGAAGGCAAGTTGTAATTATAGGGGAATAGTCTTAGTTCAGGCATACAAAAATGGGGTCAGGCAGCCATCGAGGATCTGGTCTTAGATAGGGCCCTGCTCCACTGTTAACTTGAACTTTCTTTGAACATGACCAGACCCAAGAACATGACCAGTTTTATTCAGAACACAATCCACCAATCTGAGACCTTATGTTCTCAAGGTCCCCCTTTGGAACTATGTAACAATTTCAGACCCCAACACATCCTTGCTTAAGAAGCACCCTTACTTCTTGCCAGATCTAATTAAAATTTTTGACAAACAACTTATGTAACTAAGTGTGGCCTTGCAGTTTTGCCTTTATAAGCTTCCTCCATTTTGTAGTCACGCAAAATCCAATTCAAGTGCTTTTTTAAAAAAATATTTGGGTGTGCTGGGTCTTAGTTGCGGCTCACTGGGTCCTTAGTTGTGGCATGCATGTGGCATCTAGTTCCCTGACCAGGGATCAAACCCGAGCCCCCAGCACTGGGAGTGCAGAGGCTTTTTTAAAAAATAAATAAACAAGTTTGTTTGTTTGTTTGTTTGTTTATTTATTTATGGCTGCGTTGGGTCTTCATTGCTATGTGTGGGCTTTCTCTAGTTGCGGCGAGCAGGGGCTACTCTTCATTGCGGTGCGCAGGCTTCTCATTGCGGTGGCTTGTTGTGGAGCACGGCCTCTAGGTACACGGGCTTCAGTAGTTGTGGCACACGGGCTCAGTAGTAGTAGCTTGTGGGCTCTAGAGCGCAGGCTCAGTAGTTGTGGCACACAGGCTTAGTTGGTCTGCGGCATGTAGGATCTTCCCGGACTAGGGCTCGAATCCATGTCCCCTGCATTGGCAGGTGGATGCTTAACCACTGCGCCACCAGGGAAGTCCCTCAAGCGCTTCTTGAATCTGCATCTCCCAGGCTGCAGTCCTAACAAATCCCAAATCAATGCCTCTGTATTTTAATCAGGCCTCTGTTTCTGAAATAATTGGTTAGTAAGGAATAGATGAGAACTGCCAATTGGCAAAAGGTCACTTGTCTAATAAAATTACACACAAACCAAGAATACCCATAATCCTGCCCCCATCAGCAGTCTACTGGATATCCGAGCCGGTGCCATAAGAAATAGGTACAAGAATTATAAAGCAAGAAAAAAGTAACTTATCTTGTTTCATAGCTGAAACAATTGTGTATATAGAACCTCAAAAGTATATAAGGGAACCATAGGAAAAAAGACGATTAACAGGTTTTCTGGATGCAAACTCAATATAAAAATAAACATCATGGGCTTCCCTGGTGGTGCAGTGGTTAAGAATCTGCCTGCCGATGCAAGGGACACGGGTTCAAGCCCTGGCCCGGGAAGATACCACATGCCACGGAGCAACTAAGCCCGTGCACCACAATTAACGAGCCTGAGCTCTAGAGCACGTGAGCCACAACTACTGAGCCCACGTGCCACAACTACTGAAGCCCACGTGCCTAGAGCCCGTGCTCTGCAACAAGAGAAGCCACTGCAATGAGAAGCCCACGCACCACAATGAAGAGTAGCCCCCGCTCACCGCAACTAGAGAAAGCCCGCGCAGCAGCGAAGACCCAACACAGACAAAAACAACAACAAAAAAAGTCATTACATTTCTAATCACTATGGAAAAGAGGTTGAGGATTTAATTTAAAAGATAATGTGTCCAAAAGTAGAAATGACACTCGTGTCAAAATAAGTCTAATGAAAGATTGAACCTAATGTAAAAAATGTAGGATTATATTGAATGACATCAAACTAAATAAATGGAAAGGTAAAGCATGTTCTAAGAAAGGAGACAGCAGTATCACCGTGATGTCAATTCTTCATAAATGGCTATAGTGTCTTCATAAAATCCCTTTTTTCTACATCAGTGTTTCTTAGAACTTCACAAATCTCACTTCTAAGCTTTACAAATAAGAACAAATGTTTAGTAGTAGCAGTGTTTTTCTAAACAACGTTGGGGTGTGGTTAATTAAAATGATCAAGGATTAAAAACTTACATTGGTAGCTTAATTATGAAAATATGAAAGTAAAGTATGTTCCCATAGGAATCGATGATTACCATTTAAAAGAGTAATATACCTTTAACTTCATGGGCTTTCGCATTAAAAATTTATCTAGGGACACCTGCTTTACCAGGAGCTTCTTTCCAGTTCCAGGAGTTGAAAGTGTCTGATGAGAATCCCATCCCCACCCCGCGGGCTATCCTGGATAACCCAGTGAATGAAGGAAACAGGGATAAATCTATGAACTTGGATTTCATAATGATTTCTTAATATGACACCAAAGGCACAAGCAACACAAGAAAAAATAAATTGGACATCATCAAAATTAAAATCTCTTGTGCATCAAAGGATACTGGAAAGACATCCCTACAGAATAGAAGAACATATTTGCAAAACATAAATGTGATAAGGTTTTATTGTCCACAGCGCATTAAAAAGCCTAACATGTCAATCACAAAAATGGAAACAACTCAATTAAAAAATGGGCCAAGGAGTTAAACAGACATTTATCCAAGGATAACATACTAATAGCCAATAAAGACATGAAAATATTCATCACTAATCATCAGGGAAATGCAAGTCAAAAACCACAATGAGATAACCACTTTGCAACCACCAGGATGGGTAGAATCAAAAAATCAGAAATGTCAAGGATATGGAGAAATTAGAACCCTGTACACTGCTGGTGGGAATGTAAAATGGTGCAGCCACTGCAGGTAAGATGTTGGTAGTTCCTCAGAAAGTTAAACATATAATTAGCCTATGACCCAACTATTCCACTCCTGCCTTTACTGAAACAGATGCTCAAATACGTGTACATGAATGCTGGTTGCAGTACTATTTAAAATAGCTAAAGGGTGAAACATTCCAAATGTCTCTCAGTGGATGAATGGATAAAGTGTAACCTGTACATAAGATGAGAATAATGGTCACAAAAAGGAAGGAAGCTCTGATACATGCTGCAACGTGGATGAACCTTGAAAACGTGCTGAGGAAAAAATCAGGCAGAAAAGGCCAATATTGTATGATTTATATACATATATAAGATCCAGAATAGGCAAATCTAGAGTCAGAAAACATTTTAGTGGTGACCAGGTGGTAGAGTTATCATGGCTATTACTGCTTTTAATTCTTTTTCAGTGGAGATATAACTCACATACCATAACGTTCACTCTTTTAAGTGTAAAACTCACTGATTTTTGTATGTCGCTCACCTGTGCAACCATCACTCTATAATCTGAAAAAGGAAATAATAGCTTTTAACGTTTCACATTTCACATGGACTGACTAAAGCCTGATGTGACATAAATTTCCTTGTAAAATGCACACCTGAGGTCTGTGGCCTCTCACACCTGTGGCTGTGCTGAGACCAGTCCTGCACGGAGTCTGGGGCCTGGGGGTCCAAATTCCCACGGGGCAAAGGACCCTGGCTGAGGGCTGTTGACCTACAGCCCAAGAGATGGGGAAGGGGATGGAAGGCGGGCCCTCCCCGTGTCAAAGGTCACCTGTGGGACGGAGCCTGACCCTTAGTTGCACGCGGTGACGTCACTGTGTTTTTGTTCTTAAACAAAGGGCACAGACCCAGGATGACCTCTCATCGGGCCGACCTCTGACCCCGAAGGTCACCAGAACAGCACCCCCTGCCCTGTCCCATTCTCGTCCTTCCAGTCTCCGCTCCGGACATGGGGCTCTCCGCAAGGAAACTGAGTAAGGACATCCAGGTCCAGCAGGAGGACGACGAGGGGCCGCCGAGTGGCGGGCGGACGGCGAGTCCGCCTTGCTGGGAGGGGTTTCCACTCGGAGACACGTCCCGGGCTGGCGATTCTAGGTCCCGGGAAGGAGGCCACGTAGGTACGGTCTGAGGCCGACAACACGTGACCTCAGCCGGCCTTTTGCTCGGGTTCCCAGGGAGTCCGTGATGCTGTCCAATTAGGGACGGCAGGGGCGGGGCCTGGAAGACTAACCTCTCATCTGAAAGTAGGGGCTGTAGAGCTGCCCAATCAAGGTCATGGGGAGAATTTGGAAACCCGCCAATCAGGGCGTGGAGTCCTGGAACTCTTTTCCATTTCAGGGCGCGGTCCCAGGAGCACCGTCCAATTAGCGGTCGGGTCGGCCGGGCGCAATTTCGGCCCGTGTTGCCGGGGCTCTTGTACTTTCTGCTGCGCTGGTGCGCAACGCCGAAGAGCCCGTGGCGCACGCCGAGGCCCGGTGCGCGCGCCTGACCCCGCGCGCGCGCCTGACCCGCGCAGTCCCAGGTGTACGTTCCCCATCGCTCTCACCTGCCCAAGTCTCGGTGCCGCTTGCAGGACGCCGGGGAGAGCTCAGAGCGAGGCGGAGATGGTGAGTGCCCGAGCCGGGGCCGGAGACCAGGAGGGGCTGGTTCGAACCGGCAAGGAACCCGCTGGAAGCTGACGGGGTCCCGGGTCTCCCTCCCCGCTCCCCCTGCTAGTCTCCGCCCCAATAAGCCCTCCGCCCCGGGGTGCGGTCTTGGCGTCCTGTACCGTCCCCACGCGGGGTTCCCTCCCCGAGTCCTTTGCTGGGTGGGCTCGGAGGGAGGACAGGACTTGGGGAGGGCGGTTGGGGTGGCTGCAGGGGACCCGCCCTGGACCTGACGGTTCTGCTTTCACTCTTGGTCTGTTTTCAGTACAGGTAAAATAACGGATCCTTTCCCCCTCTCCTTCCACTTAGAGTAGTAAATTCCTCAGGTCTGTTCTTGGTCTTCTGGCGCGGAGCGTGTTGTTTCGACTCGTGTTATCCTGGGAAGGGTCTCAGGAATGTCCTGTCTTCCACTGCAGTTGTGGGGAAAATGCAGAAAGTTCTCTGGAATTAATTGAAGAAACCTCAGCTAAAGTTGGAGTGGAACTGGGCCTATAGGGAGAGCTCTCTGCGTCCCCCTCCCTCTCCCCAAGCTTCATCAATTACTCCAAACAGGTAGAGACCACCCTCTACATCTCCCACCGGAAGGCGCATCTTAGTACCCAGCAGAAAGAAGAAAACCTCTCTGGGCCAGGACAGCCCAGCCACTGAGAAGCCTCCATATTTTGGACGCCCACCTCCTCCAATGGACTCCTCAGTTATTACAGCGGACTCTCCGTTATTACAGCTTGTCCAAAACTACTCCTTTTTCCCTGTAATAGTAAGCGCCCTTCATTATTCTCTGGATTGCCGGTGGTCCGTAATAGATTGGCAATTTACTCCCTCTATTCCTGTACTCACTTTGCTTGGTAAGATAAATGGCTATTATATTGTTAACTTGACAGTACACTGAATAAGGTCGACAAAGAGGCGGAATTCATGTCTTTATAAAAATAATAGTGGTCTTCCATACAAGGTACAGAGTTCCTGACGCTCTGGTCCAGTTCCATTTCCTGTTAACACCATGGCAAATTCAGATTAATGAAAATTCGTAAAACGTGGACCTGTAAAAGGCAACTACTAGTGTTCAATTTCTGATTAATTTACAAACGGTGTGTTACCATGAGGGGTATTAGCTGCTAACTGTTTCCCAACCTGTGTTCTTGGCGCCCTTAATCAGTCAGAAATTGATCAGGCCAGTGTGAGGAGTTCAGAGGCATAAGGCTTTATTGAGGTTCCTGCTACAGCACGAGAGAGCTTGAGAACAAGTAAATGGTGCCTTTGCTGGATGCAGGAGGAGGGGCGGGCTGGTCCTTAACCGGGGTGAGGGTGGGGGTAGGTGGTGTGGGTAGGGCCGGAGGGGTGGCTTAGGGGGTCTGGCCACCCCCCTTGGTGGTGCCGTGTTGGCGGGGATCATGGGCACAGGCCTGCTTGTTGCTCCGTTACCTCGGAAAGTGGCAGTTTGGCGTACAGTTTGGGGTTTGAAAGAAAAGTGGCGTTGGGTTTTTTGGCCTCTTTTGTATCCTGTTGCTCTTACTTTTGCCCCCACTGCGCATGCGTGGAGGTTATTTTTAGTCCCTTAGCGATTTCTTTGCATCTGTTGCTGGGGAGATGGTTTGTCCAGGTGCAAGCACTGCAGCAAAGCGGTCCCAGTTCCAGCCTGTCTCAATTACCTGTCTTCTGAAAGGAATAAGCGGGTCCAGTTTATTAAAACCATAAAGTGCCCTAGAATTTCCCTCCTTTCCGTTATCCATGAACACAGGTGGAAGCCAGGGGGGGGCTCCTGCAGGCTCCATTCACACTCTGGGAGGAGGGGGTCTTGTCTCCTGTAAATGACACGGGAGCCTTGAAAAGCAGGGGCATCCCCTGGGGTGGGGGACAAAGCTGAGTGGCAAAAGCTGAGCCTGCGAGGGAGGTGAAGGGAGGTGCCCTGGGGCCTTGCTGGCCCCCCTCACCCCATGCAGGTGGCCGCCAGACATCTTGGAACTACCACAGGAGGAAGCTGGTGTTGCCACGATCACGAGGGGAGGGATGAATCCGCTTCCCGTAGTGCTGGGAAGGTAGTGTGTCTTTCTGAGGGGTTCCTGTGCTTGGGCCCTGTGGGTTCTTAAATCGTGTGACTTTTGTATTACGTTATGAATGCAAAATAATCTTGGCTCCCTGTGCACCCGTGTGGACACAGAAAAACGGAGGCAGAGTTATGAGGAAAGAAAGAATAGCTTGATTTCTTTGCCAGGCTAAAGGGGCCGAAGAACACAGTAGGCTAGCGCCTTAAGAACTGGGCCCGGCTCGAGAGGGGAGGGGAAGTAGAGAGAAGTTTTTTATATCAGGACTCTCGGTCTGGGGTAGGTGATAAGGAATAAAGCTGTTGAAGGTCTTGCATTTTTTTTCTTGCGATTATTTCAAAATGGTCACAGCTGGCGTTAGGCAAACCTGCAACCGGGTCTGGTTCCCTGAAGTTATAGGCCCTGTGACTTTCTTTCTGAAATAAAGGAGCTTCTACAAGGGAGTGTTAGGGGGGAGAAGAGTTGCCAGGTTGCCAGAGTGGTTAATTCATGTGGATTCTAGAGTAATCAGCTTTGTGAAGGGACAAGTCTGCTACAAGTGTATGTTAGTAGTAACAGCTGGAAGAATAACCAAGGTTGCTTATCTCCTTTCAGGCCCGTTTGGCTGGTCTGTGCCTAAGCCCATTTGCTTGTTACTGTTTTGCTGCAACATTAATAATAACAATATAAACACCTGTGGACTCAGGTGTACAGGTAGGCCCTGGTACCTGTTGGCATCTCCGCATCTCCTGCGCTTCTCCCACGTCTTCTCGCCCCACTGTTGCCAAGGTGACCTCTGTCCTGATTCTTTGTTATTATTCATACCTTTACCATCTCTTATCACCAAACAGTGTGTCGTCTGATTTTGCCCCTTCAGTTTCCAGTGAGTGAACGTTAGTTTGTAAATCACCAGTAATGTCACACAGAAGTTTCTCTGGGGTTTCTCAGCCCCAGTCTGTTTCACACGTGCTGGTGTCTGAGGCTCAGCTCTCCCCATTGACTCATGTGTTCCAGTGCCTTTGCTGCCTGGGTTCTTCCAAGTGTTTTGTTTTTATTTTGGCTGCACCATGCCTTGTGGGATCTTAGTTCCGGGGCCCCCTGCAGTAGAAGCGCAGAGCCCTTACCTCTGGATTGCCAGGGAATTCCCCAAGTGCATTTTTTGATTAGTTAGCAATGCTGCAACAGTCATTCTTGTTTTTATCTCCAAGTGCGAGATGTGACTTGAGTTTCTGCACTTCAGAGAAAAAAGCGTGGCTTCGTAGCTTATGGATAAGTTTAAATTTACTCAAAATGCTGGTCGTGTCTGGAGTGTATTCTTGCCCGCCTGTTTATTTCTTCCTTGTGGTCCCCATCGCTGAGTGACCTCGATAAATGTTTGTCCACCTCGAGTGGAGCCAGGGTCTCTTCGTGGT
The DNA here is from genome assembly GCA_029224305.1 of Caperea marginata. Taxonomy (NCBI): domain Eukaryota; kingdom Metazoa; phylum Chordata; class Mammalia; order Artiodactyla; family Neobalaenidae; genus Caperea; species Caperea marginata. Next base: position 29,195 of record JANTQK010010057.1, read on the forward strand.
TACGTAGGGTTCTTACTGGACGAGGGTGTGGTGGTTCATCTTCTGTGTGATGTGTGTATTTGTATGTTTCTTGATTTCTTCAGTTTTCTTTAGATGCTCTGGGCATGAATCCTTTTTCGTTTGCAGGCACTGCCGATATTGTCTGCCCGTGTGTGGTTTATCTTTTCATCCCCTTTATTCTGTGCTGGTGAATGGACTCAAGGTTAACAGAAATGAATTGGTCAATCTCCTCCTTTGTAGCTTCTTTTGTATTTTCCTTATATAAGAAAAATCTGTATACAGAAGTCGTGGGACGCTTGCCTTTAACTTCTTCTGAAAGTACTTCCCTGGCGGTCCAGTGGTTAAGACTCCGTGCTTCCACTGCAGGGGGTGTGGGTTCGATCCCTTGTCAGGAAACTAGGATCCCTCATGCCTCAGGGCTCGGCCAAAAAAAAAACCCCAAAATCTTCATTAAATGGATTATTATACATGACATTGACAGTGTTACCCACCCGCCCGTAGACAGCCATTTGTCATCGCCCTGTGGGCCAGTGCCTGCCCTGGAGGAGAGTCCTG
>JANTQK010010057.1:36429-80683 GCA_029224305.1 Caperea marginata
TGCTACTCCAGCTTTCATTTGATTTCCATTTGTGTGGAATACCTTTTTCCATCCCTTCACTTTCAGTCTGTATGTGTCCCTAGATATGAAGTGGGTCTTTTGTAGACAGCATATGTACGGGTCTTGTTTTTGTATCCATTCAGCCAGTCTATGTCTTTTGGTTAGAGTATTTAATCCATGTACGTTTAAGGTAATTATCGATTTGTATGTTCTTATTGCCATTTTGTTAATTGTTTTGGATTTGTTTTTATAGGATTTTTTTCTCTTGTGATTTGATGACTAACTTTAGTGTTGTGTTTGGATTCCTTATTCTTTTGTGTGTATCTATTGCAGATTTTCGGTTTGAGGTTACCATGGAGTTTTGATACAGCAGTCTATATACATACAAGATTGTTTTCAGTTGCTGGTCTTTTAATTTCAAATGCATTTCCAGTATCCTGTAGTTGTACTTTCCTCTTCTCACGATTGCTGGTTTTGATATTATATTTGTATGTGGATGATTTCCTACCTCTGCTGTATGTTTGCCTTTAGTGGTGAGCTTTCCCATTTGTAATTTTCTTGTTTGTAGTTTTGGCCTTTTCTTTTCCACCTAGAGAATTTCCTTTAGCATTTGTTGTAAAGCTGGTTTGGTGGTGCTGAATTCTCTTAGCTTTTGCTTGTTTGCAAAGCTTTTGATTTCTCTGTTGAATCTGAATGAGAGCCTTGCTGAGTAGAGTATTCTTGGTTGTAGGTTTTTCCCTTTCATAACTTTAAATATATTTTGCCACTTTCTTTGGGCCTGTAGTGTTTCTGCTGGAAAATCACCCTATCACCTTCTACAGATTCCCTTGTGTGTTATTTGTTGCTTTTCCCTTGTTGCTTTTAGTATTTTCTTTTTGTCTTTAATTTTTGTAAGTTAAAAAAAATTTATTTATTTGGCTCTGCTGGGTCTTATTTGTGGCACACAGGATCTTCGATCTTTGTTGCGGCATGTGGAATCTTCAGTTGCAGCATGCAGGATCTTTAGTTGCGGCATACGAACTCTTAGTTGTGGCATACAAACCCTTAGTGTGGCATGTGAACTCTCAGTCGTGGCATGTGGGATCTAGTTCCTCGACGAGGGATCGAACTTGGGCCCCCTGCATTTGGAGCGTGGAGTCTTAGCCACTGGACCACCAGGGAAGTCCCAGTTTTTGTAAATTTGATTAATATGTGCCTTGGCCTGTTCCTCCTTGGCTTTATCCTGCCAGGGACTCTCTGTGCTTCCTTTCCTGTGATAAGGAAGTTTTCAGCTATTATTTCTTCAACTATTTCCTCAGGCCATTTCTCTCTTATCCTTCTGGGACCCCTGTAATGCGAACAAATTTTGGTGTGTTTAATGTTGTTCTAGAGGGTCTCTTAGACTGTCATTATTTCTTTTCATTCTTTTTTCTTTATTCCGTTCCAGGGTAGTGATTTCCATTATTCTGTCTTCCAGCTCACTTACCTGTTTTTCTGCCTCATTTATTCTGCTATTGTTTCCTTTTAGTGTATTTTTCGTTTCAGTTATTGTATTGTTCATCTGTTTGTTTGTTCTTTAGATCTTCTAGGTTTTTGTTAAACATTTCTTGCATTTTCTTGGTCTGTGCCTCCATTCTTTTTCTGAGATCTTGGATCATCTTTACTGTCATTACTCTGAATTCTTTTTTGGGTAAATTGCTTATCTCCACTTCACTTAGTTCTTCTGGGTTTTTATCTTGTTCCTTCGTCTGGGACCTATTCCTCTGCTGTCTCATTTTGTTTAACTTTCTGTGATTGTGGTTTCCGTTCCACAGGCTGCAGGATTGTAGTTCTTTTTTAAAATTAATTAAATAATTTTATTTTTGGCTGCGTTGAGTCTTTGTTGCTGCGCATGGGTTTTCTCTAGTTGTGGCGAGCGGGGGCTACTCTTCGTTGTGGTGTGCGGGCTTCTCATAGCGGTGGCTCCTCTTGTTGCGGAGCACGGGATCTAGGTGCGAGAGCTTCAGTAGTTGTGGAACTCGGGCTCAGCAGGCTCACAGGCTCTAGAGCGCAGGCTCAGTAGTTGTGGCGCATGGGCTTAGTTGCTCCACGGCATGTGGGATCTTCCCGGACCAGGGCTCCAACCTGTGTCCCCTGCATTGGCAGGCGGATTCTTAACCACTGCGCCACCAGGGAAGCCTGGGATTGTAGTTCTTGATTCAGGTGTCTGCCCCCTGGTGGGTGAGGCTGGCGAAGGGCTTGGCTTGGCTTCCTGGTAGGAGGGACTGGTTCCTGCCCACTGGTGGGTATAGCTGGGTCTTGTCCCTCTGGTGGGCAGGGCCGTGTCAAGGGGTGTGTTTAGTGGGAAGCTGTAGGCTCAGGAAGAAGTTAGGCAGCCTGTCTTCCAATGGGCAGGGCTGTGTTCCCACCCTGTTGGTTTTTTGGCCTGAGGCATCCCAGCACTGGAGCCTACAGGCTGATGGGTGGGGCCAGGTCTTGGTAAGAAAATCTCGGCCTCCAGGCGGGCTCACGCCCATGAGCACTCCCCAGAACTTACACTGCCAGCGTCTCTGTCCCCACAGTGAGCCACAGCCACCCCCTGCCTCCACGGGAGATCCTCCAACATCAGCAGGTAGGTCTGGCCCAGGCCCTTATGAGGTCACTGCTTTTCCCCCCGGGTCCTGGTGTGCTCGAGACCTTGTGTGCATCCTCCAAGAGAAGAGCTTGTTTCCCCAGTCGTGTGGAATTTCGGTGATCAAACCCCAGTGGGCTTCAAGTCCAGCTGGTTTGGGCACTCACCCTCCCGATGCCAGACTCCCAGGCTGGGGAGACGGATGTGGGGCTCAGAACTTTCACTCCTGTGTGCGAAACTTTCCAATGTAAATATTTTCTAGTTTGTGGGTTACCCAGCTGGTGGGTATGGAATTGGATTTTATTGTGATTGCGCCCCTCCTACTGTCCCTTTCTGGCTTCTTCTTTGTCTTTAGATGTAGGGTAACTTTTTTGGTAGGTTCTGGAGGTTTTTGGTCAATGGTTGTTCAGCAGTTAGTTGTGATTTTGGTATTTTCATGAGGGGGGCGAGCTCACGTACTTCTACTCTGCCATCTTGTCTCCAGGCCCCCACTTCATAGGAGTTAATTGTAAAATATAGTGTCTGTAGAAAATGCATAAGCCATTGCAGGACCCACCTAAACCTACTAAAGTGGACATCCATGGAAGGACGGCCAGGCCAAGACCTGGATGAATTTGTCACACCAGACCCTGCTCAACATGACTCCCAGACAGGCCTCCCCTGTCAGGTGAGTGACAAGTGTGTGCCTCCCTGGGTCACTGTGTTTTAATTCTGTGTGCTTTCTTTGGAGTGCAAACGGCATTCTGTCAGCTTCCCGTTACTCAGTGCTGTTAGCTGCCCATGGGATGCCAGTCTGGTCACTTTTGCTAGTCTGCAGGGCCCTGGGATGGGGCTGCACCCTGTTCATTTCTTGATTCTACTGCTGGTAGCCCCTTGGGCGGCCTCGAGGGTTTTCTGTTATGACATGTGCTTCTGAAAACTTTGGAAATCTTCTACGCTTGGATGTCTCTGCCTCATCTTCTCCAAATCGCCCGTACTAGACCCCTGTTTCTCAGCCCCCAAACATTTCCTCTTGTGTTTTATGGTTGCCCTTTAGGAGGGGGATCAACCCTGCCCCGCACCCAAGATGGGCTTGGTTGTCGAGATGATGCCACTTGCACCAAGAGGATCAGAGGATAGTTGGCAATCTGGGGAGATGGACGCAGGTGTACGCTCTTGCCGGTGGCCAGAGGAAGAGCTGGTGGGGCCTCCGTCGTGGCTGGGCGTTTGTGAGGTTTGATCTTCCCACCCACAGGACGCATGGCACTCGTGGGCCTCCTTATCCATTGGCATAGACGGGGCCAGGCAGGGGAGAGGGTGGGGCTCTGAAAGCTCTTCCTAGTCAGACCACAGGTCAAGTCACGAATGGATCCAGCCTCTTTATTGTAATTCCCCTCCGATGTTTGGTTGATGACTGACACACCTCATCTCATCTAATCGAATATGAACTTGTCTGAGTGTGAAGTTTAGAAGCCTAGAGCCCAAGCAGTGTATTTTAGTTAAGACAAGCGGACGTTGGAAGAGCATTGGAATCTGCTTAGTCCCAGGGCATTGGAGAGGGGCGGGAGACACTCTGGGGGATTCCAGGCTCTGTTCAACTATTTCTGCCATGCTTTTGTGCAGCCTTGCCAGGGCTGTCTACCCACATGCAATGAAAGGCCCCTTCAGGGAAACTGCCCCTTCCCTGGCTGGTCAACGAATAGTCTTCAGCCAAGCGGTCAGCAGCTCCATGGAAAGCATCTAAATACAAGCCATCTGCTGCACGTGGCTAGAGTATCTTGGGTATTTCCTGAGTGCCATGTGTGTTGTGGGTCCACAAGACCATCGTCACGTGGGAGGTGCCAGGGGCACTGGTTCACCTCTGTCCTGCCAGCACCAGTTCATTTCAGGAAGGAGGCGTCTGGAGGGGTGAGCCTGTGTGGTGCTGCATGCACAACCCAAGGCATCAGGGCAGCTGGGTGCCCGCAGCCCGGGCTCAGGGCCTGGGAGGGCCTCGGCTCCAGCAGGGCCCAGGGAGTGGCCGTCGTGGTGCGCTACTGCTCTGGATCGCTAGGAGGGCTACCAGATGCCCGTGGGCAGTTAACGGCGCATGGTAAATTGGGCCTGCCGGCCTACAGACCCCTGGACGTATGAGATGGTGGTGTGTTTGTTCCAGTGGATGAACCTACACTGACATGTCATAATCACGCACAGTCCGCAGTTGACTTTGCATGTATGTTCTGTGGGTTTAGACAAAGATGCATCCACCTTTATAGTCTCCTACGAAACATGCTCACTGCCCTGAAAAATGCCCTGGGCTCCTCCTACTCACCCCTCCCCCAGCCCCAATCCCCGGCAACCACTGGTCCTTTTACTACCATCTCCATAGGTTTGCCTTTTCAAATAGATTTAGAAAAATCTTTTGATATGCTGTGATTTTTCTTCTTTAGAATGTTGAAGTGATTTTTTTTAAATTATGTATTTTTATTATTTTTGGCTGTGTTGGGTCTTAGTTGCTGCATGTGGGATCTTCATTGTGGCATGTGGGATCTTTCGTTGTAGCACATGGGCTTCTATGTAGTTGTGGCCCGTGGGCTCTCTAGTTGTGGTGCACGGGCTCCAGAGCACATGGGCTCTGTAGTTTGCAGCAAGCTGGCTCTCTAGTTGAGGCGCGCGGGCTCAGTAGTTGTGGCGCGTGGGCTTAGTTGCCCTGTGGCATGTGGGATCTTAGTTCCCTGACCAGGGATCATACCCACGTCCCCTGCATTGGAAGATGGATTCTTAACCACTGGACCACCAGGGAAGTCCTCTGAAGTGATTTTTTTTTTTAAACATTAATTTATTTATTTATTTTGGGGTGTGTTGGGTCTTCGTTTCTGTGCGAGGGCTTTCTCCAGTTGCGGCGAGTGGGGGCCACTCCTCATCGCGGTGCGCAGGCCTTTCACCATCGCGGCCTCTCCCGTTGCGCAGCACAGGCTCCAGACGCGCAGGCTCAGTAGTTGTGGCTCACGGGCCTAGTTGCTCCATGGCATGTGGGATCCTCCCAGACCAGGGCTCAAACCCGTGCCCCCTGCATTGGCAGGCAGGTTCTCAACCACTGCGCCACCAGGGAAGCCCCTGAAGTGATTTTTGAATGTTGAGCCAGCCTTGCATACCTGGGATAAATACCACTTGGTTATGGTGTATAATTCTTCTATATTATTGGATTCAGTTTGTTAGTATTTTTTAAAAATATTTATTTATTTATTTTGACTGCACTGGGTCTTAGTTGTGGCTTGCGGGATCTTCCTTGAGGCATGCGGGCTTCTTAGTTGCGGCATGCAAACTCTTAGTTGCGGCATGTGGGATCTAGTTCCCCGACCAGGGATCAAACCTGGGCCCCCTACATTGGGAGCATGGAGTCTTACCCACTGGACTACCAGGGAAGTCCCCAGTTTGTTAATATTTTGCTTGGGATTTTTACATCACTGTTCATGAGAGAGATTGATCTATAGTTTCCTTGTAATGTCTGTGTCTGGTTTTGTTATTAGGGAAATGCTTACCTCATAGAATGAGTTAGTGCACGTTCCCTCTGCTTCTGTCCTCTGAAACTAATTGTAGAGAATTAATTTCTTAAATGTTTGGTAGAATTCACCAGTGAACCCATCTGGATATGGTGCTTTCTGTTTTGGAAGGTTAGTAATTATTTTATTTTTTACTTTACTTTTTTATTGAAGTATAGTTGATATACAATAGTGTGTTAGTTTCAGGTGTACAGCACAGCGATTCAGTTTTATACACACAGACGCACACATGCATATCTTTTTCAGATTCTTTACTCTTACAGATTATTACAAAATACTGAGTATAGTCCCCTGTGCTATACAGTAGGTCCTTGTTGGTTATCTATTTTATATATAGTAGTGTGTATAAGTTAATCCCAACTTCCTAATATATTCCTCTGTCCTCGTCCCTTTCCCCTTTGGTAACCATAAGTTTGTTTCCTATGTCTGTGAGTTTCTTTCTATTTTGGAAATAAGTTCATTTGTATACTTTATTTTCTTTTACTTATTTATTGTTTTAGATTCTGCATATAAGCGATATATGATATTTGTCTTTCTCTGTCTGGTTTACTTCACTTAGTATGACTATCTCTAGGTCCATCCATGTTGCTGCAAATGGCATTATTTCATTATTTTTTATGGCTAAATAATATTCCATTGTATATGTACCACATCTTCTTTATCCACTTATCTGTCGATGGAAATTTAGTTTGCTTCCATGTCTTGGCTATTGTAAATAGTGCTGCTGTGAACATTGGGATTTATGTATCTTTTTGAATTACAGTTTTGTCCAGATACATGCCCAGTAGTGGGATTGCTGGATCATATGGTAATTCTGTTTTTAGTGTTTTTTTTTTTTTTTAAGATTTTTATTTATTGATTGATTGATTGCTTGCTTGCTTGCTATGTTGGGTTTCCGTTTCTGTGCTAGGGCTTCCTCTAGTTGTGGCAAGCGGGGGCCACTCTTCATCTCTTCATCGCGGTGCGCGGGCCTCTCACCATCACGGCCCCTCCCGTTGCGGAGTACAGGCTCCAGACGCGCAGGCTCAGCAGCCGTGGCTCACAGGCTTAGTTGCTCCGCGGCATGTGGGATCTTCCCAGACCGGGGCACGAACCCGTGTCCCCTGCATTGGCAGGCAGATTCTCAACCACTGCGCCACCAGGGAAGCCCCTGTTTTTAGTGTTTTAAGGACCCTCCATACTGTTTTCCATAGTGGCTGCACCAATTTACATTCCCACCAACAGTGTAGCAAGGTTCCTGGAAGGTTACTGATTGTTCATTCAGTTTCTTTCATAGATATAGGACTATTCAGATTATCTATTTCTTCTTGTGTGAGTTCTTGCAGGCTGTGTCTTTCAAGGAATAGGGCCATTCCATCGAGGTTATTAAATCTGTGGGTATAGTTATTCATAGTATTCCATTATTACCCTTTCAACATCCATAAGATGTGTCATGATATCCCCTAGTTCTTTGCTGATAGTAATAATTTCTGTCTTCTCTATTTTTTCCTAGTTAGCATATGATTTCATTGATCTTTTCAGAGAGCCAGCTTTTGGTTTAGTTGATGTTCTCTACCAATTTCCTGTTTTAAACTTTATTGATTTCTGCTCCAAATTTTAGTATTTTTTTCTTCTGATTACTTTACATTTAATTTGCCCTTTTTCTAGTTTCTTAAGGTAGAGGTTTAGATTACTGATTTTTGATTTTGCTTCTTTTTTTTTTTTTTTTTAAAGATTTATTATATTGATTGATTGATTGCTTGCTTGCTTGCTATGTTGGGTTTTCGTTTCTGTGCTAGGGCTTCCTCCAGCTGCGGCAAGCTGGGGCCACTCTTCATCTCTTCATCGCGGTGCGCGGGCCTCTCACCATCACGGCCCCTCCCGTTGCGGAGCACAGGCTCCAGACGCGCAGGCTCAGCAGCCGTGGCTCACGGGCTCAATTGCTCCGCGGCATGTGGGATCTTCCCAGACCGGGGCGCGAACCCTTGTCCCCTGCATTAGCAGGCAGACTCCCAACCACTGCTCCACCAGGGAAGCCCTGCTTCTTTTTTAATATATCCTTTCAGCGCTTTCTCCCTCTAAGCATTTTCACTGCATCCCTTGCACTTTTTAAAAAATTTATTTATTTATTGGCTGCATTGGGTCTTCGTTGCTTCATGGAGGCTTTTCTCTAGTTGTGGCGAGCAGGGGCTACTCTTCATTGCGGTGCAGGGCTTCTCATTGCGGTGGCTTCTCTTCTTTCAGAGCACGGGCTCTAGGCACGCGGGCTTCAGTAGTTGTGGCTCGCCGGCTCATTATTTGTGGTGCATGCGCTTAGTTGCTCCATGGCTCGTGGGATCTTCCTGTACCAGGGCTTGAATCCGTGTCCCCTGCATTGCCAGGCAGCTTCTTAACCACTGGGCAGGCGGTTCTTAACCACTGTGCCACCAGGGAAGCCCTGCATCCCTCAAATTTTGATAAGTGTTATTTTCGTTTTCATTAAGTTCAAACTATTTTTTATTTCTCTGGTGATTTCTTCTTTGACCCATTTGTTATTTACAAGTACTCGGGGGACTTTCCAGCTACCTTTACGTTATTTCCAATTTAATTCCACTGTGGCCTAAGAGCATCCATTGTGATTTCTATTCTTTTAAATTCATTAAGGTTTGTTTTATGGCCCAAGATATGGTCTTTGTTGGTGACGGTCCCATGTGCACTTGAGAGGAATCTGTGTGCTGCTGTCTTTGGAGGACGTCGTCTGTAGTTGTGAATTATATCCAGTTATGGATGGTGCTGTTGAGTTCATTTATGTTCTTACTCACTTTTTGCCTCCAGGATCTGTCATTTCTGACAGAGATATATTGAAGTCTCTAACTTTAATAGTGGGTTCATCCATGTTTCTTTGCAGTCGTATCAGTTTTTGTCTCTAGCATGTGGACTCTGTTGTTAGGCACACACACACTAAGGGTTGTTATGTCTTCTTGGAGAATTGATGCCTTTATCATCATGTCATGCCTCTCTTTATCTCTGAGAATTTTCCTTCCTCTGAAATCTGCTCTGTGTGAAGTACAGCTACTCAAGTTTTGTGGTTTCTTTGTTTTTCTTTTTTTTTTTTCTTTTTTGGCTGCGTTGGGTCTTCGTTGCTGCATGTGGGCTTTCTCTGGTTGCGGCTAGTGGGGGCTGCTCTTTGTTGTGGTGCACGGGCTTCTTATTGTGGTGGCTTCTCTTGTTGCAGAGCACGGGCTCTAGGCACGCAGGCTTCAGTAGTTGTGGCTTGCAGGCTCAGTAGTTGTGGCGCACGGGCTTAGCTGCTCCGCGGCATGTGGGATCTTCCTGTACCAGGGCTCGAACCCATGTCCCCTGCATTGGCAGGTGGATTCCCAACCACTGCGCCACCAGGGAATTCCCTGCTGGGTGGCTTTTAATATTTGATGTTGTTCCTATGCCCCCCAGTCCCCTGGTGATGGCCAGTCCCAACAGGACAGGGACAGGAATGGCCCTCTCTGTATGTGAGCAGGACAGCTCCAGTGGAAAAGTGTCAGAAGCGTGAAGGGTGCCGGGATCTTAAAGGTAACAGTATTGTAACCGTAGGGGTTATGTCTGTGGATGTGCTGCATACTGGGCAGGGTCCAGTGGGCTTGCTCCTGACTGCTAGAGTCAGGTCCAAAGTAGAACCTGAATGAGGTGTCAGTCATCATTTGGGGGCAGTGAATGTACAGGGTGAGGGGCAGTCTTTGTGTCTGCACACAGTTAGTAGCCTTTAGAAAGTACCACCACGAGCGGGGGTGGTTGGTTATCCTGATGCTTACCCTCAGGTTGCCCCGTATGGGGTCCTGATTAGGGGTTTTGTTTAGCCCAAGTGAGGCTCAAGGTGTTTTGCAGGGAATTAGCACATAGCTGATGACTGCAGGTTAGTGACCTGGGGATGTAGGTCTGGCCCCGCGTAGACAGAGACAGCATTGTTTTTGCTTGTAAGGCTGAGGCTGCTGTCAGAGGTTTGCACAAATACATTTGTCCTGGCAGGTGTGGCCTACTTGGTCGTGGTGTTGGAGGGGATTCTGGCGTGTAGCGGGGAGCGGCTTGTGCCTACGATGTGGGTACAAAGGAGGGCAGCAGCTTTGAGTACGGAAGGTGGTGCTGGGAATAACGAGGGAGTCGGATCTGTTGTGGGTGCATCAGGTGGGGAGCAAACGCTGTCATCAGCGCATCAGCTGGCACACACGGCAGCAAGAGGTCCCTGGTCATAGGCTCTAGGTAGGTCAAGGTAGGAGCGCTGTGAGGAGGTGCCCCCCGTGGCTGATGGGGGTTAGAATACACGGCTTGACTTGTCATGAAGGCAAAATGATGTTACTGGTGCCATGCAGTTGGCAGGGGACCTACTGCTTTTTTTTTTTTTTTTTTTTGCTTTTTTTTCTTATTGGGGTAGAGTTGCTTTAGTGTTGTGTTAGTTTCTACTGTACAGCAAAGTGGAGTTCCCTGTGCTGTACAGCAGGTTCTTATCAGTTACCTATTCTGTATATAGTAGTGCCTAGTAAGTATTGTAGCAGCAAGGAATTAGCGATTTCACAAAAACAGTCTTCTAGAAGGCCCTCAGCGTCCATCACCTGGAGGCACTGGTGCAGCTCGACCTTGAGGTTGACCATCACCAGTCTCTTCCCTGCTGATGTGAAGGCAGTCTGGGAGGGGAAGTTCCCACTGTCCCACGAGCTTGGGGAGCATGATTTCCCTCGTATTTCTCTTGGGTTGAGACGTCACCCACTGGGACACTGGTGTGCTTGGGGTGGCCTTCCCAGGGGGAGACCCGTGAAGGGCAGAGTGGCTAAGAGGTGTTAAGTTCTGAGCAGATCCGCTGGCGGCCTGTGCAGGGCACAACTACAAGCACAGGCTCTGCTGATGGTTGAGCGGATCGGTAAGCTCCATCAGAGCAGTAGGGGTGCATCTTGGGAAGGGCATGCCGTGTCCAAGACCGAGCCTCGTGGGGACCCCATCCGTGATGCACACAGATTCCGGGCACATTGATGGGCTAATTGTAGGCACACCTTGTGGCCTACAGCTTCAGAATCCATAGCTCACCCTGTTAAACCATGGTAGGATCACGACAGCCCAAAACTGCCAGCCATCTGGCTCTGATTCGGTTAACACTGGGAAGGCCGTTTTGCCTGGGATGTAACTTGAGGTTTTGTAAGAGGAGGGAGCAGCTTGTTTCAGCATCGTTTCTACTGGCACCATTTAACGTGGAGAGAGGTGAGCTCTGGTTAGAATCTACACCCAGTCGTGTGCCAGCCGAAGCTCTTCTCACAGGGCCTGCTGCCCTGGCACTCAGCCACCCCGTGGCGCAGTCATGCACGTGGCTCATGTGTTCCCGCACAGCTCCTGGGGCAGCACTAGGCTCCAGGGGTCCACTAGCAGCCCTGCCATCCAGACTGTACACATTAAGGGCCACAACCGAGGAGAGTCAGGTGTGCACTTGGCTTGCTGGGGCCTCCTTCGAGTTGAGAAGTGTGGATACTGTGTGTAGCTGCTTTGGGGCAAGAGGCCGTTTGTCTAGTGACGCTGGATTCCGGGCTTCCCTTGTGGATTTCATTTCCTAACGACACTGGCATCCACTAGGTGGGGAGCCTCTTGTCTTTTCTCTGAGGTCCACGCAAGTTGCACTAGTGGGTCCTGGAGCTATAACTTCAATCTCCTGCAAAACTTTTGATGAATATGCTTTAATAAACCAGCTGTTCAAAAGTGAGGCGAAGCCAGTGGCCTTAAGATTTGCGGCTAGTCCTGGGCCATCGTGTGGGCCAATAAAATCTGTATAATCATGATCTCTAAGCAGTTGGGTAGGGGCTTGTCCCCTTGGGGGCTCTCTCTCTGTATCACGTTGCACAACCAGCCCTTGATCGACCTCATCAGGTGCGCGGAAGACAGTGAGATGGTGGGCAAGGGGAGCATTCGTCTGCTGAGCAGATGTGAACGATGCCTGACGTCAGAGGGCTGAGGGTTCCCTTTAAGTGCTCACAGAGGAGTCCGTGGAGAAGACTGGCAGCTGGTGCGTGTATGGCGGGGTGTGAAGATCTGAGGGCCGGGGGTTAGGCAGTGTTAGAGCTTGTGGTAATGTCTTTTTGTCCGTTTTGGGGACCACCTTTGTTTAAAAGCTTGGGGGGCCTGCCTTTGAGTAGACCATGGTATCTCTCTTTAAGTTTAGCCACTTGGGGCTGCTAAGTTAGTTGGCAATTTTACCAAGAGTCCATGTGCCAGATCCCATGACCAAACAGACTGGGAGGTGAACAGACTGGGAGGTGAAATGGGTACCTTGATCTGAATCCATGATGCCTGGTGGGCCGAAAGGGACGGGCACATACCTGGTCAAGAAGGAGATTACAGCATTTCTGGAGGGAGTGGCCAGCAGAAGTCCAGGGGGAGGAATCAATGACAGTGGTTGAATACCCACTACCTCCAGCAGAGGGCAGCAGTGGCCTGATAAAGTCAATTTCTCACCGGAAGTAGGGCCTGTCAGCCCGGGGTATAAGCATGTGCCTAGCTGGGAGGCTTCCAGAGTTTTGTTTGAGAGCAGAGGGGGCAACTGTCTACCACCACTTAGGCTGGAGCCAAGGCAAGGGGCCTGTATACCCCACCAGTGAGCACTGTCACTTCCCCGTGGACCCACTGTGTTAGCAGGTGTGCATCTCTGGAGGAATAGCTGTGTCTGGACCTGTGTCGTACTGTGAGAGGTGGCTTACGTCGGGCTCTGGAACAGGTATCTCCTTCTGGTGTTGGCATGTGTAGGCAGAGCCACGAGTATCCATAATCGGTGTGTGTGTTGCCATCTCTTTCCAAGTGGAGGTGCCCCAAGGAGGCCATTGTCCAGACCAGACTTGTGAGCCCATTGGCTACTGCTCGGGAGTCAGAGAAAATCTGTGTCCTTGGGAGTCTCATTTTGATGGCCAGTGGTAGAGCCAGGCACACCACCATCAACTCTGCCAGTCGGGCTGAGCCAGGCAAGCCCTCCTAGACGGGGGCTATGCCACTGGCAGGAAAGCACGGCACGGCTGTCCAGCAGGCAGCCTCGTGTACAGTGGTGGGGTGGTCCTGTCAGCAAAATACACCAGCTCCCTTTCCGTGTCAGACAGTTGGTCCCAAGGGGCTTCCCAACTGTTAGGCCGACACTAACTGTATCTTCATGTCAGAGGGCAAGGGGCTGAGCATGGGGGAAGCCACATCCTCCTGTATTCTGGAAAGGCCCCTGGCATCAGGTATAGCCCTTTCCTGAAGGTGTAATTTCCATTTCAACAGTGAGGCCTGCTGACGAAAAATCAAGTAACAATCAAGCTAAGAAAAAAGAAAAGAGAATTTTATTCGAGTCAAACTGAGGAAACATTCTCAGAAAGTCTGAAAACTGCTCCATTGATCAGGAGTCAGAGATCAGTTTTATACATTTTTGAGACAAATTATGTCTCATATTGACAGATTAGCACTGTGTACATAATTCACTCAACAACTTGTGTTTTTTTCCCCCTTAATATTGTGTTTTTTTCCCCCTTAATATTGTGTTTTTTTCCCCCTTAATATTGCATGTACAGACAAGCCTTTGGTCAGTGCGACCCCCTGTACCCTTGTATGAGATGAAAAAGAAATCTGTTGGTCATAGAATTACAATATTGAAATGCTGGCGTCTAAAGAAAGGGTTATCTTTTTCTCAAAGGTTGATTTCATCCTGCTGCTTTGAGGAGGTCTGGTTAATATATCATATAGATATGCACATGGGACACTGGGAAAAGCTTGCCACAAAGGGAGCATGTCATTTGTTTTTTTTGTTTTCTTTCTTAGTTTGATTGTCCTGCCATAGAATATTTATGATTTCCCTCATCATCTTCCCCCTTTTGATCATAAATCTTTTGATAGAAAGCATTAGATGATCAACTATTTGGTCCCTTGGTGCCAGGGTGGTTGCTCACCTGCCTCCGATTCATCATGTCCCTCCATGCTGGGTCTTGAGAGCCCGGTCCTTTTTTTTTCTTTTGTGGGGGGGGTGCACTAGTAGGGTGCTTGGCAAGGACTGGTAGCCAATTCTAAGGTGTCCAATAGGACTTACACCAGTTGTACTTTATGTGCGTTGTGTATGTCCATTACCTTATACAGAATTATAGAAATGACCAGAAGTTTCAATTTGTTTAAGCATCATTATATATTTATCATAGTAATTTAATGCAGTAATCATAGAAATATATTGATGAAGGCAAGTTTTATAGATTACACATTTGATCGGTCATCTCAGTTTGTTGTACAATCATTGTACGTGTGCTTTTGGCCGTAGACTTAGAACAAGCAGTGATACATGTCATGAGTAATTTGATAGCCAGGAAAAGAATGGTAGTGCATATAATGAAAATAACAATTGTCTGTAAAGCAAAGCAGAAAATGTTGCCTAGTCCCGAGGGTAGCCGACTAAAAAGGTCACTTAAAGCAGGGGTCCCCAACCCTTGGGACGCGGACCACTACCGGTTCTTGGCATGTTAGGAACCGGGCCGTACGGCAGGAGGTGAGCAGCGGGCAGGCGAGCGAAGCTGCATCTGCCGCTCCGCATCACTCACATCACTGCCTGAACCATACCTCCCTGCCCCCGCCCCGGTCCATGGAAAAACTGTCTTCCATGAAACCGGTCCCTGGTGCCAAAAAGATTGGGGACCGCTGACTTAAAGGATCGCTCTTCCTTACGTCTTGTAACCATTTTGCTCTTTGGAAAATTTTTTCCGGGCGTGTCTCAACCTCTCCGGAGGTGTTAACCTAAGTGCAACACGTGTGACCAATAGCACAAACGCCTCCTCGTTTGGGCAGTAGGACATCGAAGGCAATTCTGTTATCTAACACAGCTTGGGCTAAGGAATCTAAGGCTTTCTGCTGTGCTGCAGTGCTTTTCGCAGTTTCTTCAACCATTTGACCAATGGTGGCTGATAGGTTTCTAAGCGTATCCCTGTTTACATACACTCCTGCGCTAGGAACCAAGATTCCAAAGACTTTGCCACCAGGTTTCTTTGGTATCCTCCTCGCATGGATCTCCTGACTCTGTAATGGGGAGAAAAAGGAGGTCCATCTGTCTCTTTTTGGATAGACAGTGGGGTAACATAACGTCCTGATAAAATAAACCTTCTACTTGCCAGCTCTTCAGACATTTATGTGAATACCCTTGGGAAGGTGGGTCAGTTCTAATACCACGTATGAAGACAAAACCTGGGGGAGCACAAGTGACTCCTCCCAGAGCGCTTTTGTTGATGGCTTCGTTAACTGGAAGTTCTCTTATTAACACAGTATTAAACCGTGGTCCATTTCTTTTGCAGGCTTTCCAAAAGCTATCCGTATGATATTGGAGGTGGGGGAGTTGCTGGCATACGTGACTCGTATTTTTCTCTTTAAGACATCTGTTAATTAAGTACGGGACATGGGGACTTCCCCGGCGGTCCACTGGTTACGACTCCACACTTCGACTGCAGGGGGCTCGGGTCTGATCCCTGGTCGGGGAACTAAGATTCTGCATGCTGCGCGGCACAGCCCAAAAAAAGTAAGGGACAGAGTGAGGGGGGCCTAGGGTAAGTTGTGCGCCATCTCTAAGAACCGAAGATAGTGTCAGTCAAGGGATGGACATATTCGTGTTTTGGAGAATTTGAACCTGAAAAGTTAGGCCAGAGGGAGGTGTGTCTGAGTAAGTGGTAACATTAGGAACATCTGAAAAGTCAGTGACAGGAATTTACAAGGCGTTTAATCGGCCTTGAACTGACGGAGCAATCTGATGACAAATCCAACAATGAGTTAACCTCCCCCAGTACCTATACTTTGTGATAGTTTTACTAAAGAGTTTTCTTTCCACCCTAAACATTGGCCTAAGAACATAGCTAGAAATAGAACAATAACTTTCAATTTCTTTTTCTGTTTTTTTGGCTGTGCCACGCGGCATGCGGGATCTTAGTTCCCTGATGAGGGATGGAACCCGTGCCCCCTGCAGGGAGAGCGGGGTGTCTTAACCACTGGACCGCCAGGGAAGTCCCATAACTTTCAATTTTGACAGAGAGGAAGACATTTTGATGGAGAGAGGCAGTTTCTTACAGGTCTGGTCTGGACTCTTGGGTTAGCTGTCTACCACTGTTGTCGTGTTCTCATCCTGGTTTGATGGAGCCTCTCTTAGCGGAAGTGGGCTGTCAGAAATAGGAGTTGCAGTTGATTCAGGAGGGAAGGCCCTTTTGAGGTGAGAGATGTGACTCCAAGAGATTAGTCCTTTAAGTTTTGCCCCACAGGGATTTGTTAAGAGTAGCTGGTATGGTCCTTTCCAACGTGGTTGTAAGGAGTCCTTTTTTTGATGTCTTTTCCAATAGACGACATCTCCAGGCTGTAACCCGAGATCCTTAGTAAGGTCTTTGTCTCCCAGGAGCTCACTGTGTAAGGAATCAGTTACTAGTTTTTCATTTTCTTTAAGCACTTTGATGAGTCCCTGACAGTAATGTAGAATGTGACCTTAAAGCAGCGCTGGTTCATACGTACCTTCATCTAAAGGCGTAGGTCGCCGCCCAGTAATTATTTCAAAAAGAGACAACTGGTGTTTACCAGAGCGGGTAGAACTAAGGTTGAGGAGTTACCAAGGGAAGAGCTTTTAGCCGTGGAAGATGAAAAGCCTCTGAAAATTTAGCCAATTGTGTTTTAATAGTGCTTTTGGTCCTTTCTACTACCACTGAGGATTGAGGTGATAGGTGCAGTGAAAATGTTGCATTAGCGGCCAAATCTTACCAGTGGAGTTAATAATCTGCCCAGTAAAATGGGTTCCCTGGTCGCTATGCAACTCAGGAGGAATTCCCCAAAGTGGAATTATTTTTTTCCCAATAGTAAAATTGCCTACTGTTAAGGCTACTGGCTTGCGAGGAAACGCCTCCACCCAGTGTGAAAACCTGCAGACCACGACCAGCAGTTATAGCCTTCAGAGGAAGGCGCGTGGACGAAGTCCAGTTGCCAAGCCTACAAGGGTTCCTCAGGGAGGGGGAAGTGGCCTTGCGAGCCATGAAGGGGTTTACCAGGAACATATTTAGGACAGATCGAACACAGGTCATAAACCTTATGAGCTATAGCGGGAGGTTTCCAGATACATTGTCTTCCCTATCATACCACTTTCTCGGGTGCCCGTGGGCCAGGGAGTGTCCTTGCTGGAGTAACTAAATTAAAAAAAAAAACACAAAACACCCAGCAATGACCAGCCACCCCTAAACAACCGCATGCAGATACTCCGTATTTGTGAGAGGGGATCCAAATAGCGCCCCCTTTTTTCTTCCAGGCCTGCTCTTCATTTTCTGAAGCCAGTTCCTGAGCCTGCAAAAGAAATTTCTTACGTTTCGTCAGAGTTATGATCGAAGCAGAGGAGAGCCTTGAAATTGGGCAGGACAAGACTTCAGGCAGCTTGTCTAGCTGCAGCATCAGCCGATCGATGTCCTTTGGCCTCTGTTGAGACAGATTTGGAATGCCCAGGTATCTTCATGAGCGCGAGCTGTCTGGGCAATTGAGTGGAGTCTAGTAGTTTTTTGAGATGAGGTGTCCATTCTTTACAGGCTGACCAGAAAAGGTGAGAAATCCTGTTTCCACAGCACTGTAAAATCATGAGCCACTCCAAAGGCATGGCAGCTATCAGTATAGACATTGTTTATTTGACCTTTGGCTAATTGACAAGCCCTAGTCATGCAATCAGTTCAGCTTGTTGGGCCGATTTGGTGTCTGGTAAGTAAGAACTTTCACTTATTTCTACTGTTGAAGTTATTGCAAACCCAGCTCAATGATGTCCTTTTAAGTAGGATCCACCTGTAAACCAAATTAAATCAGAATTATCAATGGGAACTTCTTGCAAATCAGTCCTCAGAGTTAGAAGATAGCCAGTATAATGCAGTCATCTTGAGATGCTGTAAACAAAGTTGCAGGGTTAAGACTGTTACACCAGCAAGCGGAAGTAATACTGGGTGATGAGAGTAACACTACTTCATAAGAGGCCAAACGACTCACAGAATAGTGTTGAGTATGATGGGAACTTAAGAGAGATTCAAGTGAATGAGGAACACAGACAGCCAGAGGAGACCCCATGACAAGTTCTTCAGTAGCTTTGCATAAGGAGGGCAGTCGCCGAAATAGCTCTCATGCAGGGTGGGAGCCCTTCTGCCACCAAATCTAACTGGTGACTATAACATCCTGTGGTCACAGTGCCTCTGAGTGAATGCACCCAGGGCGTGTCCTCTGTCTTCAGGCACAAAGAGGGAAAATGGTAGTTTATAGTTAGGATGGCCCGAAGCTGGAGCCCGGGCTAGTGTAGATTCCAGGGCATTTATAGCTTTCTCTCCTTCTGTTCGTCCATTCAATTGGGTCTGGCTGATCAGATTTTTTTTTTTTACGTATTTTTTAAATTAATTAAATGTTTTGGCCATGCCGCGCAGAATGTGGGGTCTTAGTTCCCCGACTAGGGATCAAACCCGTGCCCCCTGCAGTGGAAGCATGGGGTCTTAAGCACCGGACCGCCAGGGAAGTCCCTCTGGCTGATGAGACTTGAGTTAACGCATAGAGGTTATTAGGCCACAAGGGAGAAACTCAGTACCCAATTCCTGCAATACCCAATTAGACCTAGAAATCCTCTCAGCTGTTTCTCTGTCTGGGGGAGTGAGAAAGCTAGGATTCCCTTAATCCTTTCAGAATCAATCAACAATCCTTCCTTAGATTAAATTAAATGACCTAATTATCACACAGTTGGTGAGCAGAATTGTAGTTTGTCTTTAGACACTTTATGCCTCTTTGACACTAATTGTTGCAGCAAGTGGATGGTGTCTCTTGGCAGTCCTGTCCGGTTCTAGAACACAAAATCATCTACGTACTGACTCAGAGCAGAGTCATTAGGAAAGTGTACATCAGCCCAATCGGCTTTAAGTGTTTGAGAAAAATAAGTAGGGCTTTCAGTATAGCCTTGTGGCAGAACTGTCCAAGTAGACTGGCGATCTTCCCATGTAAAGGTGAAGATTTCTTTTTCTACTGGAATACCCAAGAATGCGCTCCGTAGGTCAACTACTGGGAAATAACAGGTGTCTGATGGGATGGCTGAGAGCAGTGTGGGAGGATTAGGAACCACAGGGTGGCAGGGAGTCACAAGGGCACTTAGAGCTCTCAGTCCTGAACCAACCTCCGGGCGTTTCCATTTGGTTTCTTACTGGTAAAATGGGAGTGTTGCAGGGACTGGTGCAAGTCTTTTCTTAAGGAATTCCTGAATAATAGGTCTTATTCCTTTTAATGCCTTCGGTCTGCGTGGGTATTGTCGGATATTAGGTAGAGGTTTGGAATTATCCATGGTTACTTTAATAGGAGTAGCCATTTAAGTTTTCCCAATATCTGATGACCATAATTCCTTAGGCACCTGTAACAGCAAATTATTTTTTTACTGAAGCATAGTTGATTTACAGTGTTGTGCCAGTCTCTGCTGTACAGCAAAGTGACTCAGTTTTACACGTACAGACATTCTTTTTAAAATATTCTTTTCCATTATGGTTTATCCCAGGAGATAGGATATGGTTCCCTGTGCTCTACAGTAGAACCTTGTCGTTTATCCATTCTAAATGTAATACCTACCAACCCTGAATTCCCACTCCATCCCTCTCCCTCCTCCCCCCACCACTTGGCAACCACAAGTCTGTTCTCTATGTCTGTGAGTCTGTTTGTTTCTAGATACGTTCATTTGTGCCATATTTAATTTCCACACTTAAGTGATAGGGTATTTGTCTTTCTCTCTCTGACTTACTCCTTAGTATGATAATCTCTAGTTGCATCCATGCTGAAAATGGCATTATTTTGTTCTTTTTTATGGCTAATATTCCATTGTATACATGTACCACATCTTCTTTATCCATTCCTCTGTCCGTGGACATTTAGGTTGTTTCCATGTCTTGGCTGTTGTGAATAGTGCTACTATGAACATTGGGGTGCATGTATCTTTTTGATTTATAATTTTGTCTGGATATATGCCCAGGACTGGGATTGCTGGATCATATGGTAACTCTATTTTTAGTTTTCTGAGGAACCTCCATACTGTTCTCCATACTGGCTGCACCAACTTACATTCCCACAAACAGTGTAGGAGGGTTCCCTTTTGTCCACACCCTCTCCAGCATTTGTTATTTGTAGACTTTTTAATGATGGCCATTCTGACTGGTGTGAGGTGGTTACCTCATTGTAGTTTTGATTTGCACTTTTCTAATAACTAGTGACGTTGAGCATCTTTTCTCATGCCTATTGGCCATTTGTGTCTTCTTTGGAGAAACATCTATTTAGGTCTTCTGCCCATTTTTCGATTGGGTTGTTTTTTTGTTGTTGAGTTGTATGAGCTATTTGTATTGGGTTGGCCAGTAAGATATTATGTAAAAACCCAAACTTTTTGGCCCACCCAATATATTTTGGAAATTAAGCCCTTGTCAGTCACATCATTTGCAGATATTTTCTCCTATTCCGTAGGTTGTCTTTTAGGTTTCTTTGTTTATGGTTTCCTTTGCTGTGCAAAAGCTTGTAAGTTTGATTAGGTCCCATTTGTTTATTTTTGTTTTCGTTTCTATTGCCTTGGGAGACTGACTTAAGGGAACATTGGTACAGTTTATGTCAGAGAATGTTTTGCCTATGCTCTCTTCTAGGAGTTTCATGGCGTCATGTCTTATGTTTAAGTCTTTAAGCCATTGTGAGGCTATTTTTGTGCATGGTGTGAGGGTGTGTTCTAACTCCATTGATTTACATGCAGCTGTCCTGTAACAGCAAATCATTAATTTCCTCTTGATTTGTCTGAATTTTGACTTTCATAACCATTCACTTTTCAGTAATTATGTTCTGATCAGCATCTACAGCTTCGAAATCTAAAATCATTTCACCTATAGGTGAAAAGGCAATACGGGCAATATATGCCTCTAAAAGGTCTCATCCAACCAGATGAATTGCAGCACATTTCACCACAAGGAATACATGTCTTCCTGTGACAGTTCCTAGCTGAACAATTACTGGTTCTGATTTTAAAGGAAAGTTTGAAACCCCTACCATTAGAATCGATTGTTTACCCCGAGCGAGAGGGCAGTGAATAAGGGTTGGGTTAAGGACAGAGAATGTAGCCCCCGTGTCCACAGGGCCTTAGAAGTTTCCCCTCTGATAGTTATTTCAGTCTCCCCTAAGGTATTCGTGAGGAGGAGGGGAAAATGCCCTCTCGTAACCCTCAGAGCACCCCTCTTCCTTTTAATTTTACCTTGTTCCAAGTCTTGCTTGAATTTGTGGCAATCCCTTTTAAAATGTACATGTTTTCTGCAATACAAGCAGGTGTGGTCCTTTCAAGCCTGGCTGGAATTTGGGCAGGTGAGTTTTGGAGGGCCGCCAAACTGCTGTAGCTGCACAGTCATAATCTCGGCAGCTTTTTCCTTCTGTTCTTTCCATAAGGTTTTAGAAAGCTTATCAGCAGTAGTGACAAGGGCATTAGTATGCATAGTAGCCCAATCAAGTTCATGTCTTTTAACCAGGTGTACCAATTCTTCATCTAATCCTTCGAGAAAAATAGAATGTAATACTGAATCATTCTGATGGTTTACAAAACTCTCTGGATCCATGCCAGAGTGTTGTTTGAATGTTTTTTCAAATCTTTCAAAATAATCAAATAGTTTCTCCTGGCCTCTGTTTACACTGATGGACCTTTGCCCAATCTGTTTTCTTTTCTCTTTTATTTTTAAAAAATACTTGTTTTATTTATTTGGCTGCGTTGGGTCTTCGTTGTGGCATGCAGGATCTTTCAGTTGTGGCATGTGGGATCTAGTTCCCTGAACAGGGGTCGAACCCGGGCCCCCTGCATTGGGAGCGTGGTGTCTTAGCCACTGGACTGCCAGGGAAGTCCCATGCCCAATCTGTTTTCTGTGGGAAGATTTTTGGAATAGCCTGATATAAGTTGTGGGCAACTTCTCTACATTTCTGGCGATCTGTAGCCTCACACTTATGAAAATCCTCCATAGGTGCTTTCCAATTTATGTCATTCTGGTTGATTTTATAGCTGCTTTTTCTAATTAAACATGCAAATAAACCAATGTAGGTAAATCAAAAGTACCCCATTTTGGCCATTTCAGGGACAAGTTATCTTTGGTCAGGTTTTCCCATTTGGTTAAATACTTGCAAGTATCAGTTCCATGGGTATCATACATAAACTCAGCTGGTGTTACCATAGGTGGCTGTCTGTCCAGGAGCTGTTGAGCCTTCAAGGCACGGTTTCCCATTGTTAATTTGCTAGCCTGATTCAGACATGATCTGAACAGTTTTCTAAGGGCAGTGCGATGGATCAGATGTGTGCGGCTTCTGAGTCTAGCTCGTCAGGGAGTAGCCGTTGGGTCGGTTTGACTCTGTTAAGTGCCTCGGTTTCTCCTTCCAACAGCCTAAAACTGCCGTGGGTGCTCGGGGCATCAGGGGATCAGCCTTTTTCTATGCCCCCCGTGGCGAGCAGACTGACTTAATGGGATCCCCTATGGGACCGCTACACATCACAAGGATTGATCCTCAGACAATAAAAAAAATAAAATTAAAAAAAAGTGGAAGCAAGTTGAGGTTGTGAGTCTTCAATTATTGGGGCCAAGTAAAACCTGTTGGCCGGATCCTGGACAGCTTTAATAGGAGCCTTGAGCCTTTGAGATACTGGGGGTGGGAACCGTTGTGGCAGGAGCTGTGCGTCTCAGTTTCAGCAGCACTGGCAGAGCAGGCTGTCTGTCACAGGGGAGATGTGCTGATGACCCCTCTCTGATGATGGGCTGAAGGCCCCCTGCACGTTGCTCCAGGTGATACAGATACCAATTCATGTTGCATTTCCTGGTGGCACTGCAGGTGGTGCTTGGCCTGGTTCCCAGTCCTATTCCCTGAGGTCAGTTGCAAGCATGGCTCCATCCATCCTGTTTGTGATGCCAGTTGTTTTTTGCTGCAGCGAGCGGGGACCACTCTTTGTTGCGGTGCGTGGGCTTCCCATTGCGGTGGCTTCTCTTCGTATTCATAGCTTTGAATGTGTCATCCCATTACCTGTAACCTCCCTGGTTTCGGATGAGAAGCCAGCTCGTGGTCTTCAAGTGGTTCCCTTTTAGGGGACAAGGTGTTTTTCTTGCTGCTTTCAAGCTTTTCTCCTTGTCTTTGACTTTCACCATTTTCATTGTGATGTATCTGTGTGTGGATCGCTTTGCAAGTTCATTCTTCAGAGTCCACTGGACATCTGTATGTGTAGTTTGGTGATTTAGCACGTTTTCAGCCAGTACTTCTTTGAGTACTTGTCCTGCTTTCTTTCTCTCCTGCTGCCATCACCCAGGTATTGGTGCACTAAACGCTGCCCCACATTTCTCTGAGGCTCTTCCACCTTCATTCATTATTCTCTCTGTTCTTCAGATTGTACCATCTGTCAGTCAGTGTTCAAGTTCACTAATTCTTTTCTCTGCCAGTTTCAATTGACTGTGAAGCCCCTCTAGTGAATTACTTATCATATTGTGGGGTGTCCAAGACCAGCCCCAGGTCTGGGGATTCACTGCAGAGCTCACAGGAGGACCTGTTTCAGAAAAGCAGTTATACACAGTTTATATTACAGGGAAAGGACACATATTTAAATTAGTGAATTAGTACTTAGGGCAGAATCCAGGAGAAACTACAACAGGTATGAAATATTACTAACAAACAGGAGAGCTCACCCTAGCCTTGGAGTCGCGAGCCTGGGTTGTTTTCTTTTTGTTTTTATTATTTTTGGCTGTGTTGGATCTTTGTTGCTGCACGCAGGCTTTCTCTAGTTGCGGCGAGCGGGAGCTACTCTTCGCTGTGGTGCTTGGGCTTCTCATCGCAGTGGCTTCTCTCGTTGCAGAGCATAGGCTCTAGGCGCGCAAGCTTCAGCAGTTGTGGCACGCAGGCTCTAGAGCACAGGCTCAGTAGTTGTGGTGCTCAGGCTTAGGTGCTTCACAGCATGTCGGATGTTCCCGGACCAGGGCTCGAACCCATTTCCCCTGCATTGGCAGGCGGATTCTTAACCACTGTGCCACCAGGGAAGTCACCTGCTCTCACCACTTTTATTCAACATAGTTTTGGAAGTCCTAGCCATGGCAATCAGAGAATAAAAAGAAATAATAGGAATCCAACTGAAAAGAAGTAAGTAAGTAAAACTCACTGTTTGCAGATGACATGATACTATACGTAGAAAATTGTAAAGATGCTACCAGAAAACTACTAGAGCTCATCAATGAATCTGGTAAAGTTGCAGGATACAAAATTAATACAGAGAAATCTGTTGCATTTCTATATACTAACAACGAAAGATCAGAAAGAGAAATTAAGGAATCCCATTTACTGCATCAAAAAGAATAAAATACCTAGGAATAAACTTACCTAGGGAGGCAAAAGACCCGTACTCCGAAAACTGTAAGACACTGATGAAAGAAATCAAAGATGACACAGACAGACAGAAAGGTATACCATGTTTTTGGATTGAAAGAATCAATACAATATTTTCAAAATGACTATAACTACCCAAGGCAATCTATAGATTCAATGCAATCCCTATCAAATCACCAATATCATTCACAGAACTAGAACAAAATTTTTTAATTCGGATGGAGACACAAAAGACCCCAAATAGACAAAGCAATCTTGAGAAAGAAAATCAGAGCTGGAGGAATCGGGCTCCCTGACTTCAGACTATACTACAAAGCTGTAGTCATCAACACAGTATGGAACGGGCACAAAAAACAGAAATATAGATCACTGGAACAGGATAGAAAGCCCAGAAGTAAACCCATGCACTTAGGCCAAGTAATCTAAGAAAAGGACGCAAGAATATACAATGGAGAAAAGACAGTCTCTTCAACAAGTGGTGCTGGGAAAACTGGACTTCTACTCATAACACCATATACAAAATAAACTCAAAATGGATTAAAGACCTAAACATAGGAACAACACTCTTTCACATAAATTGCAGCACATAAATTGCAGCAATATCTTTTTTGATCTGTCTCCTAGATAAACAAATGGAACCTTAATTAAACTCAAAAGCTTCTGCACAGCAAAGGAAACCATAAAGAAATGAAAAGACAACCCACAGAATGGGAGAAAATATTTGCAAATGATCCTAGAGACAAGGGATTAATCTCCAAAATCTACAAACAGCTCATGCAACTGAATATCAAAAAACAAACAACCCAATCAAAAAATGGGCAGAAGATGTAAAAAGACATTTCTCCAAAGTAAAGACGCTCAACATCGCCAATTATTAGAGAAATGCAAATCAAAACTGCAAAGAGATACCACCTCACACCAGTCAGAATGGCCATCATCAAAAAGTCTACACATAATAAATGCTGGAGAGGGTGTGGAGAAAAGGGAACCCTCCTACACTGTTGGTGTGAATGTAAATTTGTACAGCCACTATGGAGAATAGTATGGAGGTTCCTTAAAAAACTTAAAATAGAGCTACCATACGATCCAGCAATCCCACTCCTGGTTATGTATCTGGAGAAAACCATGGTTCGAAAGGATACATGAACCCCAATGTTCACTGCAGCACTGTTTCACTGTTTACGATAGCCAAGACATGAAAGCAACCTAAATGTCTGTCAACAGAGGAATGGATAAAGAAGATGTGGTGCATATATACAATGGAGTATTACTCGGCCATTAAAAAGAAATAATGCCATTTGCAGCAACATGGATGGACCTGGAGATTATCATATTAAGTGAAGTAAGTCAGAGAAAGACATCATATGATAGTGAACTAAACAGAAATACACAAAAATTCTCAACAAAATACTAGCAAACAGAATCCAACAACACATTAAAAGGATCATACACCACGATCAAGTGGGATTTATCCCAGGGATGCAAGGATTCTTCAATATACGCTAATCAATCAATGTGATACACCATATTAACAAATTGAAGAAGAAAAACCATATGATCATCTCAATAGATGCTTTTGACAAAATTCAACACCCATTTATGATAAACTCTCCAGAAAGTGGGCATAGAGGGAACCTACCTCAACATAATAAAGGCCATATATGACAAACCCACAGCAAACATCATTCTCAATGGTGAAAAACTGAAAGCATTTCCTCTAAGATCAGGAACGAGACAAGGATGTCCACTCTCACCACTATTATTCAATATAGTTCTGGAAGTCCTAGCCACGGCAATCAGAGAAGAAAAAGAAATAAAAGGAATACAAATTGGAAAAGAAGAAGTAAAACTGTCACTGTTTGCAGATGACATGATATTATACATAGAGGATCCTAAAACTGCCACCAGAAAACTGCTAGAGCTAATTAATGAATATGGTAAAGTTTCAGGATACAAAATTAATGCACAGAAATCTCTTGCATTCCTATACACTAATGATGAAAAATCTGAAAGAGAAATTATGGAAATACTCCCATTTACCATTGCAACAAAACTATAAGACACTGATGAAAGAAATTAAAGATGATACCAACAGATGGAGACATATACCATGTTCTTGGATTGGAAGAATCAACATTGTGAAAATGACTCTACTACCCAAAGCAATCTACAGATTCAATGCAATCCCTATCAAATTACCAATGGCATTTTTTGCAATCCCTATCAAATTACAATGGCATTTTTTACGGAACTAGAACAAATCATCTTAAAAGTATGGAGACACAAAAGACCCTGAATAGCCAAAGCAATCTTGAGGGAATCAGACTCCCTGACTTCAGACTATACTACAAAGCTACAGTAATCAAGACAATATGGTACTGGTACAAAAACAGAAACATAGATCAATGGAACAAGATAGAAAGCCCAGAGATAAACCCACGCACCTATGGTCAACTAATCTATGACAAAGGAGGCAAAGATATACAATGGAGAAAAGACAGTCTCTTCAATAAGTGGTGCTGGGAAAACTGGACAGCTACATGTAAAAGAATGAAATCAGAACACTCCCTAACACCATACACAAAAATAAACTCAAAATGGATTAGAGACCGAAATGTAAGACTGGACACTATAAAACTCTTAGAGGAAAACATAGGAAGAACACTCTTTGACATAAATCACAGCAAGATCTTTTTTGATCCACCTCCTAGAGTAATGGAAATAAAAACAAAAACAAACAAATGGGACCTAATGAAACTTCAAAGCTTTTGCACAGCAAAGGAAACCATAAACAAGACGAAAAGACAACCCTCAGAATGGGAAAAAATATTTGCAAACAAATCAACGGACAAAGGACTAATCTCCAAAATATATAAACAGCTCATTCAGCTCAATATTAAAGAAACAAAGAACCCAATCCAAAAATGGGCAGAAGACCTAAATAGACATTTCTCCAAAGAAGACATACAGACGGCCATGAAGCACATGAAAAGCTGCTCAACATCACTAATTATTAGAGAAATGCAAATCAAAACTACAATGAGGTATCACCTCACACCAGTTAGAATGGGCATCATCAGAAAATCTACAAACAACAAATGCTGGAGAGGGTGTGGAGAAAAGGGAACCCTCTTGCACTGTTGGTGGCAATGTAAATTGATACAGTCACTATGGAGAACAATATGGAGGTTCCTTAAAAAACTAAAAATAGAATTACCATATGACCCAGCAGTCCCACTACTGGGCATATACCCAGAGAAAACCGTAATTCAAAAAGACACATGCAAAAAAAAAAGACACATGCACCCGAATGTTCATTGCAGCACTATTTACAATAGCCAGGTCATGGAAGCAACCTAAATGCCCATCAACAGATGAATGGATAAAGAAGTTGTGGTACATATACACAATGGAATATTACTCAGCCATAAAAAGGAACAAAATTGAGTCATTTGTTGAGATGTGGATGGATCTAGAGACTGTCATACAGAGTGAAGTAGAGAAAAACAAATATCGTATATGTGGAACCTAGAAAAATGGTACAGATGAGCCATGGTATAATGTTATAAGTCATAATCCTAGTTATTACCTTAAAATGTATATCTCAGAAATAACTGATTTTCTTGTCAACTGCATTATTATGAACTTTCTTCAAATCTTTAACTGTGGTCATTTTTAAGTCTTTTGTCATTACAGACAGTTCTGGGTGTACTCTGATGCTTTTGCAAATATGTTCCTATAAAAGGGTTTCATCTTTAAGACTCTGACAAGTACAGGTTTCTGGTAACTGACTGTACTGCTGAACTGAATGAATAAGCATTTTCAGAACTCTAATGAAAAACTGATGAACTCATAAAAGTGCTAACAAAAGATCAAGATGAAAAAAAATTAATCAAGATGAAAAAAAATTAATTACATGGGACTGAGTGAACTGATGAGGATGAGTATAATTTTTGTGACTTTCTGTCTGAATTAAAAAAAAAAAATCCCACAAGGACTCAGAGGCAAAGAATATACAAATCAATTTTCACTGCAAAGTAAAGGAGCTGTTACAGTGGAGGATTACTGGACTGAATGTCAATATTATGACATAGTATGAGTGTGTTTCATGTCTGGTAATTGCAATCATTGTTGCTTTTGTTGTGGTCATCCATGTACAATAATGCTTGGTGTCAATATCTCTTGTAAAAAATACAGTGTGTGTGTGTGTGTGAAAAAAAAAAACAAATACACAGACTTAGAAAACAAACGTATGGTTACCAATGGGGAAAGATGTGGGGGGAGGGATATATTGGGAGTTTGGGATTGACATATATACACTACTATATTTAAAATAGGACCTACTGTACAGCACAGGTCACTCTGCTCAATATTCTGTAAAAACCTAAATGGGAAAATAATTTGAAAAAGAATAGATACCTGTATAACTGAATCACTTTACTGTACACCTGAAAGTAACACAATATTGTTAATCAACTATACCCCAATATAAAATAATTTTTTAAAAATCAATGATTTTTTTTTGGAGAAGAAGAAACCCATCATAAAATTCAAATTAGAATCTCAAGGGGTCTTGAAAAGCCGAAACAATATTGATAAAGAAGAATAAAACTGGACTACTCCTATATCCTGATTTCAAAAATTATTATAGAGCTACAGTACTCAACAACAGTGTGGTACTGGTATAAAGACAGATATATAGACCAAGGGAATAGAATAGAGAGCCCAGAAACAAACCCTTTACTATACAATCAAGTATTACCAAGAGTGAAAAGACCATCCAATGGGGAGAGGACAGCATTTTCAACAGACAATGCTGGGAAATGTGATATCCACATGGAAAAGAATGAAGTTGGACCCTTACCTAACATGATATACAAAAATTAACTCTGAATAGCTCAAGGACCTAAATGTAAGACCTACAACAATAAAACTCTTAGAAGAAAACAGGACAAAAGTTTCATAAAAATGGATTTGGCAATAATTCCCTGGATGTGACACCTGGATATGATACCAAAAGCCCAGGTAACAAAACAGTAAGGACAAATTGGACTGCTTGAGATTAAATTTGTGCATCTAAAGACATTATCATCAGAGTAAAAAGGCAACACATAGAATGTGAGAAAACACTTACAAATCATATATCTGATAAGGGATTAATATCCAGAATATTATATCCAGAATATTATAGAGAACACCTAAAACTCAACAACAAAAAACCCAAACAACCAAATCCAAAATGGGCAATGAACGTGAACAGACATTTCTCCAAAGAAACACACAAGAGAGAAAGCGGCGGGCGGGGCCGGTAGGGCGGCGAGCAATGCCTGCACCAAATGCCACCAGCGCTTCCCCTTCGAGGCGCTGTCTCAGGGGCAGCAGCTGTGCAAGGAATGTCGGATTGTACACCCTGTTGTGAAGTGCACCTACTGTAGGACTGAGTACCAGCAGGAGAGTAAAACCAATACAGTGCTCAGAACGTGCAGTTGTGTGGAATGCCCAAACCTCGTCAGCACTGCAGTGTAACTGCAGCATTTATTGGCAACAAATGCCAGTGCTGCACAAATTCAGAGAAGAAGTGTGGACCACCATGTTCTTGTGAACAGTGCAAGCAGCAGTGTGCATTTGACAGGAAAGATGACAGAAAAAAGACGGGAAATTGTTATGCTGGCTGTGCACACTTTCATACAAACGGGTCCTTCAGAAGACCAAAGAGCAGAGGAAGCACCTGAGCAGTTGTTCCCGTGCCGGCCACCAGGAGAAGGAGCAGTGCAGTGGACTGAGTGGTGGCAGCCGTTACAACAGTCAGAAAACACTCTACATCTTCAATTCAAAATGAAATCCCAAAGGAAAAAAAATCCAGGTTTGAGTTGATCACAACCAATGCCGATAGCCTGTCCTCAGACCTGGCTCTGGACTCACCAGGCACGGACCACTCTGTCATCATTGCCCAACTGAAGGAAGAAGTAGCCACTCTGAAGAAGATGCTGCATCAAAACGATGAAGTGATTTTAGAGAAAGAGAAGAAGGTCACGGAGTTGAAAGCTGATTTTCAATACCAAGAATCTCAGATGAGAGCCAAAATGAACCAGATGGAGAAAACCCACAAGAAGTTACAGAACAACTGCAGGCCAAAAACCGAGAGCTCCTGAAGCAAGCAGCTGCCTTGTCCAAGAACAAGAAGTCAGAGAAGTCAGGGGCTATAACCTCTCCATGAGAGACCACAAGGACGCTCCTGGCAATAGCAGCGGATTCCTGGGTTAGGGTGGCAACGTAGCTGTTCTCTGGGAATTGCAAGCTTTCTTAAGAAATCTCTATTTCACTATAGTTATCCTCCTTTGTGCGACTGAAGTGGTCTAAATGGAAACATCTGGTTTGTGCTGTATTATGACTGCATGCTTGAATGTTTGGGGTTTCAGGCTCTCTCTTTCTCTCTCATACTCTCCCTCACTCCCCTCTCTCTATCCCAAACCCTTCTCTCAGTACTACTGTCTCTCTTTTGTTACTTTTGTGTGTGTGTGTGTGCTGGTCACTGCTCAGTGTTACGTGCAGAATGGTTTTTTGGTTTTTTTGGGCTATCATTGCATGCTGCCATACCCATGAGCAAATAGTTTGGCATTAATTACATATCACTGCCACCCTCTGAACTTTGAAAACTGCCACCTTAAGACTTGGTACAGTGGAAGTGACTTTTTCTCTCCAATAAACCTTTTGCTTCAGGGTATATACTCTTGGGTTTTTTTCCAGGTATATTATGTATGAACTTTGTACTATGTATAGCCAGAGTTTTATTTACTTTTTAAAATAAGAAACTGAATCAGATCTTTTCTTTCTTGTTACCATGGAGTCTTAAGGACTGATTGCTGGGCTTCCCTGGTGGCGCAGTGGTTGAGAATCTGCCTGCCAATGCAGGGGACACGGGTTCCAGCCCTGGTCTGGGAGGATCCCACATGCCGCAGAACAGCTAAGCCCGTGAGCCACAACTACTGAGCCTGAGCTCTAGAGCCCGCAAGCCACAACTACTGAGCCCACGTGCCACAACTCCTGAAGCCCGCGTGCCTAGAGCCCGTGCTCCGCAACAAGAGAAGCCCTGCAATAAGAAGCCCACACACCGCAACAAAGAGTAGCCCCCGCTCACCGCAGCTAGAGAAAGCCCGCGTTCAGCAACGAAAACCCAATACAGCCAAAAATAAGTACATTTAGGGCTTCCCTGGTGGCGCAGTGGTTGAGAGTCTGCCTGCCAATGCAGGGGACACGGGTTCGAGCCCTGGTCTGGGAAGATCCCACATGCCGCGGGGCAACTGGGCCTGTGGACCACAGTTACTGAGCCTGCGCGTCTGGAGCCTGTGCTCCACAACAAGAGAGGCCACGACACCGCGATGAAGAGTGGCCCCCGCTTGCCGCAACTAGAGAAAGCCCTCACGCAGAAACGAAGACCCAACACAGCCAAAAATAAATAAATAAAATAAATAAATTTATTAAAAAAATAAACTGATTGCTAAGGTGAAACAATTCAATATGTCAGTATGGAGTTAAGTATCTTCTTACATGCTCTTCCAAGAAATCCTCCAAAAGGCACTTAAGGGCAGAAAGAAAGGTTGTCCAGGTTGTACTGGACACGTCTCTCCCCTACCCCTTTCTTGATTGTTTTATGTGACTGATTTTAAATTCTCACACTGCCACCTCTTTTTAAAAAAATACCATTTACTTATATCCGTTGTCATATTGGGCCAAATTCAGGTAACTTTTTTTTTTTTTTTACCTGATTCAAAATGGGATAATATTTGGACTCCAGAGCATTTTGGAGGTTAGTATGAGCTGCTGTAGTAGTGCCTGTAAGTCTCACTGGGGCAGTGATATCACCCTACCTCTTCCCCACTCCTCCTCACCCACGCCAGCCTGTACACTCCCTGCTTTTAATGGAAATGTGTTGAAAACAGGTGCTTCTCTCTCAAAAGCAGCTTGGCCCCAGCCTGAATTTTGTCCTGTTTTCCCTTCAGGCACATGGATTTCCTTTTCCAGGTGAGAGGACAGACTGGCATTTGTAGCCATTGTCTCAGGTCCTCTATATGATGCTTGTGAAAGGAACTACAGACGTGTAGTGTGCCATGAAACAGTAAAACCTTGGAATCATTAATGCAGGGGGCGGTACTAGAGTTAGAGGTAATCATAAGGGCAGATGACATTTGTACCTCAGTCTTACCAAAAGTGTAGCAGTAAGTTTAACTTGCTAGGCATTTCCTAGGAGCAAATGCTTCTAATTGGTGAGCATTCTCACAGGGGGAGCCACGCACATAACTAGACAGAGATGTGGAAATGAGGGACCTCCTTCTGGTAAGAGGAACAATGGACCATGTTACTTATCTATCACTCTAGTACAGGACGTAATTTTCCCTTCTAAACAAGGGAAATGGAATAGTTTTGTAACTTTTTGAATGAGAAACTTTTAGGTAAAGATAAACTGTGTGAAAATTTTTTTTTTTTTAATTTTAAAGACTTGAGAAATTGTTACATGAAGTGACAATGTAAAAACATTTAGTTTTATACTAAATCTTTTTTTAAGGTCTTGGCATTTAATATAAAGCAAATCCACACATTTTCTAACCTTCCACAAGTTCCAAAAAGGGAAGGAAGAAACCTCAGTCTTGAAATTTTGGTTTTTAAAAATCATGACACTGTTTTACCATGAAATTGAGTAGCTAACTTTTGGTAACACCTTTTCTTTATTTGTATGTTTGTAATAGTGGACCTTTTAAAACACAGGAATGTTTTGGTTTGTACAGACTTTGAAAAATGTGTGTTAATAAAAATTCATATTGACTCAAGTATAAAAAAAAAAAAGAAACATACGAGTGGCCAATAAGCACATGAAAAGATGCTCAAAATCACTAATCATGGGCTTCCCTGGTGGCGCAGTGGTTGGGAGTCTGCCTGCTGATGCAGGGGACAAGGGTTCGCGCCCCGGTCTGGGAAGATCCCACATGCCGCGGAGCAATTGAGCCCGTGAGCCACGGCTGCTGAGCCTGCGCGTCTGGAGCCTGTGCTCCGCAACGCCGTGATGGTGAGAGGCCCGCGCACCGCGATGAAGAGATGAAGAGTGGCCCCCGCTTGCCACAGCTGGAGGAAGCCCTAGCACGGAAACGAAAACCCAGCATAGCAAGCAAGCAAGCAAGCAAGCAATCAATAAAATAAATCTTTCTCTAATCATTAGGGAAATGCAGATCAAAACTACAATGAAGCTTTTCACGAAGATGGCGCCGAAGGCGAAGAAGGAAGTCCCTGCCCCTCCGAAAGCCGAAGCCAAAGCAAAGGCTTTGAAGGCCAAGAAAGCAGTGTTGAAAGGCGTACACAGCCACAAAGAAAAGAAGATCCGGACGTCACCCACCTTCCGACGGCCCAAAACACTGCGGCTCAGGAGGCAGCCCAAGTATCCTCGGAAGAGCCCCCTAGGAGAAACAAGCTTGACCACTATGCCATCATCAAGTTCCCCCTCACCACCACGTCAGCCATGAAGAAAACAGAAGACAACAACACACTGGTGTTCACTGTGGATGTCAAAGCCAACAAGCACCAAATTAAACAGGCTGTGAAGAAGCTCTATGACACTGACGTGGCTAAGGTCCACACCCTGATCAGGGCTGATGGAGAGAAGAAGGCATATGTTCGACCGGCTCCTGACTATGACGCTTTGGATGTTGCCAACAAAATTGGGATCATCTACACTGAGTCCAGCTGACTAATTCTAAATATAGAAGTTTTCACTATAAAAAAAAAAAAACTACAATGAAATACCACCTCACACACATCAGGACGGCTAGTATCAAAAAAAAAAAAAAAAAACCCAGAAAGCAAGTTATGGACAAGGATGTGGAAAAACTGAAATCCTTGTGCACTCTTGGTAGGGATGTAAGATGTAAAGCAGTTGTGGAAACAGTATGGTACTTCCTCAGAAAACTGAAAGAATTACCATTACCATATTCTCCCACAATTGCACTTCTGGGTATATACGCTAAAGTACTGAAAGTAGGGTCTCAAAGAGATGCTTGTTTACCCATGTTCATGGCAGCATGATTCACAATCGTTAAAATACGTAAAGCAACGTAAGTGTTCATCAAAGGATGAATGGATACACAAAGTGTGGTCCATCCATACACTGGAATAAAAGGAAGGAAATTCTTTAATACGCTACAACATGCATGAACCTTGAGGGCATTAATGTTCATTGGAATCAGCTAATCACGCATGACAAATACCGTATGATTCTACTTATAGGAGGTATGCAGTCAAATCTCATAAAGACAAAGTAGAATGGCAGTTGCCAGGGGCTGGGGGGAGGGAGTATGAGTAGTTGTTTTTATTGTTTCCGTTTTACAAGATGAAAAGAGTTATGGGCTTGGGTTGTGGTGATGGTTGCACAACAATATGAATGTAATACCACTTAAAATGGTTAAGATGGTAAATTTTATGTTATGTGTATCTAACCACGATTTTAAAAAATGGTTTTTAGGGCTTCCCTGGTGGCGCAGTGGTTGAGAATCTGCCTGCCGATGCAGGGGACACGGGTTCGAGCCCTGGTCTGGGGAGATCCCACATGCCGCGGAGCAACTAGGCCCGTGAGCCACAACTACTGAGCCTGCGCGTCTGGAGCCTGTGCTCAGCAACAAGAGAGGCCGCGCACCGCGATGAAGAGTGGCCCCTGCTCACCGCAACTAGAGAAAGCCCTCCCACAGAAACGCAGACCCAACACATCCAAAAATAAATAAAGTAATTAATTAATTTAAAAAAAAAAGGTTTTTAGAAGGATGAAAAGACACAATAAAACTATATATCCATTACTTTCCTATAACACTTTTCAATTTTTATTTCTACTCATTTCTCCACATAATTTTGAAGAAACTCTCAGATATACCATTTAATCCATGAATATTTTGGAATATATGTTTTTTTAAAAACATAATCCGAAGTCCATTATCACACCTAAAAATAAACAACTTGCGTTTACCATATTCAAATAAACACGAGCAGCAGTCAGCTTCCCTAATGACCACCACAGGGATACAACAAGATCCATACATTGCATTTTGTTCAAATGTCCTTTATCTGATAAGGGTTTAGTACCCAGAATATAAAGAACTCTTTCAGCAAGGCAACTTAGTTTTTAAAAATGGGCAATAGACTTGAACAGACATTTCTCTAAAGAAGATACACAGTCAGCAAATACACGAGTAGGAGTTCAACATCATTGGTCATTTAGGATATCACGGCATACCCACTATGGGGACTATAATTTTAAAAGTTTTCCCAAAAGATGTGGAGAAATAGGAGACCTTGTACACTGCTGATGGGAATGTAAGTGGTGCAGGTGCAGCCACTATGGAAAACAGTTTGTCAGTACCTCAAAAAGTCAAAGGATCACCACATGACCCAGCACCTCCACTCACGGGTATCTGCCCGACAGAGGTGAATACTTAGGTGCACACGGAAACTTGTACACGGATGCTCAGAGCAGCAGGGCTGTTTCCACAACCAAGAGGTGGAAACAACCCCAGTATCTATCGACATACGAACGGACAGGCAAACTGTGGTGTACACACACACAGTGGGATCACACTCTGCCCTAAAAAGGAAGGAGGTCTGACACATGCTGCAACCTGGATGATTCACAAAGACATTATGCTGAGTAAACACTAGACCCAAATAATCACATATTGGGCGACTGGTTTTTTTTTGGGGGCGGGTGGCCACGCAGCATGGCATGTGGGAGGAACCAACCTGCACCCCCTGCAGGGAGAGTCTTAACCACTAGACCACCAGGGAAGTCCCCGTGTGACTGCTTTTATATGAAATCACCAGAATGGGCAAATCCATACAGGCAGAAAGCAGACGAGCGCTTGCCGGGAAGGCTACAGGGGAAATGGGGAGCCACTGCTTAAAGGGCACGGGGTGTCCTGGCGTGAGGAAGAGGCTTTCACATTAGAGATGGTGGTTGCACAACACAGTGAACAGACCAAATTGTACATTATTAAACGGTTAGCTGTAGGTTTTGTGAGTTTCATCTCGATTTTTTTACAAAGCCATGCAGATCTTTGCAAAAGACCATCTAGATTTGGGGATATTTCCATTGACTGGTAACCTAGGACCCTGTTCTTCGGGGTAAAAACATTTTTATTTCCAGTAAATTTCTGTGTTACAGTTGCCCTACTCTGTTTAGAGGTTTAAATGCCACTGCAGGGACTTCCCTGGTGGTCCAGTGGTTAAGACTCCATGCTCCCAATGCAGGGGGCCCGGGGGGTTCAATCCCTGGTCAGGGAACTAGATCCTGCATGCTGCAACTAAGAGCCCACACGCCGCAACTAAAGATCCCGCGTGCCGCAACTAAGACCCAGTGCAGCCAAATAAATAAATATTTTAAAAAAATAAATGCAACTGCACAACCACTGTCACATCACAGGATTCATCTGATCATTTTGCATCAAAAAAAAAAAAAAAAAAGGCAGGTGAGACTAATCCTATTCCAAGTACAGCCATTCTCTGGAAAACATCCAGATTACAAAATCTGTAATAAAGACCTGGGTACCATACAGTAGGGTCTTGAAGCTGGACTTCATTTGCTTGTGGACAAGAGAAGGGGCTGACAAAAGACAGCTGCCTGACAGCCCAGCAGCTGACCTGGTACATACTTCTGGGCACTCACAGAATGGTTGGCGGGTTCTGCTAAACAATCCGTGGAGCATAAAACCACACCATCGCTCTGATGGGGATGGAGAACACCCATAAGGCCACTGTACACTCAGGTCTAAAAACACAAAAGTATTATCCAGGGGCTTCCCTGGTGGCGCAGTGGTTGGGAATCCGCCTGCCAATACAGGGGACACGGGTTCGAGCCCTAGTCTGGGAAGATCCCACATGCCGCAGAGCAACTAAGCCAGTGAGCCACAACTACTGAGCCCACAAGCCACAACTACTGAAGGCGACGCGCCTAGAGCCCATGCTCCGCAACAAGAGAAGCCACTGCAATGAGAAGCCCGCGCACCGCAACGAAGATCCAATGCAGCCAAAAATAAATAAATAAATTAATTAATTAATAATATTTTAAAAAATTCATAATCGTTAATGATGTAAGGACTGACAGTTTTTCACGATTACCATAACTACACATTTCCCAATATTTGTCACTGTTTATGTTTTTGATGCTGCAGTGTGTTTTAAGCATAGTATTCCTCGGATAAGGGTGCCCCAACCCAACATTTGAAAACTATGCTCGCTTATCAGTTTAAGGAGCCTCAAGAGAGAAATAAAAGTCAGCTTAGGGGGCTTCCCTGGTGGCGCAGTGGTTGAGAATCTGCCTGCCGATGCAGGGGACACGGGTTCGAGCCCTGGTCTGGGAAGATCCCACATGCCGCGGAGCAACTAGGCCCGTGAGCCACAACTACTGAGCCTGCGCGTCTGGAGCCTGTGCTCTGCAACAAGAGAGGCCACGATAGTGAGAGGCCCGCGCACCGCGATGAAGAGTGGCCCCCGCTTGCCGCAACTAGAGAAAGCCCTCGCAGAGAAACTAAGACCCAACACAGCCAAAAATAAATTAATTAATTAATTTTAAAAAAAATCCTTTAAAAAAGAAAAAGTCAGCTTAGGGACTTCCCTGGTGGTCCAGTGGTTAAGGCTCCATGCTCCCAATGCAGGGGGGGCCTGGGTTCGATCCCTGGTAGGGGAACTAGATAACCACGTGCTGCAAGGAAGATCTCGCATGTGGCAATGAAGATCCTGCATGCCGCAACTAAGACCCAGTGCAGCCAAATAAAACATCTTAAAAGATGTTTAAGCAGATCTTTGTTTTCAAAGTAAAGCTGTTCATTACTCTCAAGATTCCATGAGGCCTCTGATCACGTCTGTGTGTTTGCTAACGTGTGCCCGTTTCTCAGCCCAAATCTTGGAACAAGGTCAACAGAGTAAGATAGGTTGTTCTCTAAAAGGACAAGTGAAGGAATGATGCCACCCCTACCTGCTGAGGCCAAGTTCCTGAAGGTTCGAAGCATCACATCTCTGTAGAGTTCCTCTGAACAGGACTTAGCAAAGCCCACTCTGCCCAGGTGAAGTCTGTAGCCGCATCCTCAAAGACCACTGAGTCCTGAAACATAACACATATTTTAGAGCAACAAACCCACGTCCTCCAGTACAAGCAGGAAGGCTGGTGCAGCCCACAGCCCAGGGGAACTGGACTCAATCATACTATGTTCACCCAAGGCTCTGTCGTCCTCCAGCTTCAAATCTAAGCCTTAGGAGTCAGACCTTTCCACCCTATCCAGAGTCTTCTTGTTCACTGATCTCATCACATCCCATAGATCTAACAGCACCTGTGACATCTTTTTCTTTTTTGCCAAGCCACAGCAGCATGCAAGATCCTAGTTCCCCGACCACAGATTGAACCCACCCCCCCTAAAGTGGAAGCATGGAGTCTTAAGCACTGGACCGCCAGGGAATTATTCCCCAAGCACCTCTGACATCTTGAACTTATTTCCCCAGCAGTTAGATTGTGACCATTCCTGGTTTATTTCGTCCCCATGTGCACTATGAAGAAATGACAGAAATGCTCTAGAAATGAACCATGTCTGCATCAAGAACATCCATTTCAAATGACAACAACTATTTTATCTCCCTTTTCCTTGCCCAACACAGCTATCAGCACATGAAACAAGCATCAGATCTGCAGAGATGGTTAACAATGGGAAAACACTGAAGGACTGGGGAGGTGGTATTCTTTCTAATGCACCTTCCAAACTGTCAGAAACCCAGAAGGAAATTAGAATGGCCACCACCAATCTTAAAGATTTCTGGAAGAACACTAGGCCATTAAGAGAACACAGGCCTACCGCGCACCGCGACGAAGAGTGGCCCCCGCTCGCCGCAACTAGAGAAAGCCCGCGCACAGCAACAAAGACCCAACGCAGCCAAGAATAAATAAACTAAAAAATTAAAAATTAAAAAATTAAAAAGAACACAGGCCTATTTTTCCAATCGGAATATTATTCTGGAGAATTTTTAGTTTGGACTTAAGTGTGAAGTTTTGTGCAAATTAACTGTTGAGGGAGAAGTGCAAAGCTCTTGACACTGAACCCAAGGCCCAAAAGAAGTAAACAACAGGATTCTACGAATTGAGGTCCATCAAATATTGATAGGAATATGAAAATACCAAACACCCGTCAAGGCAAAGTTCATAATGTCTGGCATCTGATCAAATATAAGGCGTTCGGAAAAGTTGAAATGTAGGGACTTCCCTGGCGGTCCAGTGGTTAAGACTCCGCGCTTCTACTGCAGGGGCATGGTTTCCATCCCTGATCGGGGAACTAAGATCTCACGTGCCTAAGGTGTAGCCAAAAAATAAATAAAATTTTTTAAAAGGTTGAAATGCAAGACTCATGATGATGAGAGAAATCAATGTACTGAAACACCCCAGCACTGACACCATGTTAAAATTAGAGAAGGAACTTTTATAATTGTCTTCTATATCAGTGATCCCCAACCTTTTTGGCACCAGGGACCGGTTTTGTGGAAGACAATTTTTCCACGGATGTGGGAGGGAGGAGGGTTCAGGTGGTAATGCGAGCAATGCGGACGGGCAGATGACGCTTCGCGTGCTTGCCCACCGCTCACCTCCTGCCGTGCGGGCTCGTTCCTAACAGGCCCGGGGGTTGGGGACCCCTGTTCTATATGACAAAAACCTTATATAGAGAAATGGAGATATTATTTTAAAAGACCCAAATCAAACTTCAGGACACGGAAACTACAACATCTTAGATGAAAAATATGCTGAAAGGAGGGGCTTCCCTGGCGGCGCAGTGGTTAAGAATCCGCCTGCCAGTGCAGGGGACACGAGTTCGAGCCCTGGTCCGGGAGGATCCCACATGCCACGGAGCAACTAAGCCCATGCGCCACAATTACTGAGCCTGTGCTCTAGAGCCCGCGAGCCACAACTGCTGAGCCTGCACACCTAGAGCCTGTGCTCTGCAACAAGAGAAGCCACCGCAATGAGAAGCCTCTGCACCACAACGAAGAGTAGCCCCCGCTCGCCACAACTAGAGAAAGCCCGCATGCAGCAACAAAGACCCAACGCAGCCAAAAATAAATAAAATAAACAAACTAAAACTATATATATAGATATATATATATAGATATATACACACACACACACATACACACACACACACACACCCTGCATGGCATTAAAAGCAGATAAAATATTGCAGAAAAAAGAGATGTGAACGTAAGGATGGCTCTTTACTGCAAAGATGTGAACTTTGGGGTAAAGTATCAAAAAATGTAAAGAGCATCTGTGAGCTGTGAAAGGACCCCTAAAAACCAACTACACATGTAACTGGATTCCCAAATGAGAGAAGGAAGCTAGAAGAAAATCTTCTAGCTATAATAATCAAAATTATTGCTGAGAATTTTTCAGAGTGAATGAAAAATATAAAGCCCATATGTAAGAAGGTTGACAATCACCAAGCACAGGAAACAAAGACGTCTACGCCGAGGCTTGTCGTAATTACATTTCTCAAAACCAGAGATGAGGGAATTCCCCAGCTGCACGGTCGTTAGGACCCCATGCTTTCACTGCCCAGGGCCTGGGTTCCAACCCTGGTCAGGGAACTAGGATCCCACAAGCCATGCAGTGA
This sequence comes from Caperea marginata, assembly GCA_029224305.1. Classification (NCBI taxonomy): domain Eukaryota; kingdom Metazoa; phylum Chordata; class Mammalia; order Artiodactyla; family Neobalaenidae; genus Caperea; species Caperea marginata. The sequence goes on from JANTQK010010057.1 coordinate 77,577, forward strand.
GGCAAGACAAAACAAAAACCAGAGATGAAGAGAATATCTTCAAAGCACCCAGAGAAAAACAACACATAATACACAGATGAACAAACATAAGGTTGACACATGAGTTCTCACTGGAAATAATGCCAGTGCAGATACATTGCAGTAACATATTTTAAATGCTCAGAGCAAAATTGTGTGTCACAGAAAATGTCTATACTAAGAGGAAACACCTTTCGACACTACGGAAACTGAGTCAGACGCACAAATGCTGAAAGAATCCATCCCCAACAAACTGGCACTACCAGAAAAGGGAAAGGGAGTCTTTCAGGCAGAAGAGACAGGACGTCAGCTAGAATTGGAGATCTGTACAAAAGCTTGGAAGGTTCTGGATGTGTGGCTACATGGACATAGATATAAGATGGGGGACTTCCCTAGTGGTGCAGTGGTTAAGAATCTTCCTTCCAATGCAGGGGACGCAGGTTTGATACCTGGTCAGGGAACTAGGATCCCAGATGCCGCAGGGCAAATAAGCCCGTGCACCACAACTACTGAGCCTGAGCTCTAGAGCCCGCGAGCCACAACTACTGAAGCCTGTGCGCCTAGAGCCCGTGTTCTGCAACAAGAGAAGCCACCACAGTGAGAAGCCTGCGCACCGCAACGAAGAGTAGCCCCTGCTCGCCACAACTAAAGAAAGCCCACATGCAGCAACGAAGACCCAACGTAGCCAAAAAAAAAAAAAACCAGATTAGATGGTTTTTCTTTTTTTTGTCATTTCAGTCTGAGAAATACTTGATTATTTCAACAAAACGCCGATATATTGGAGGGCTAGTATATATCTAGAAGTAAAACACATGACGACAGTTGCAGGAAGACCAAGAGAGTGGAAATGACGTCTTTTCTGTAGCGTTAGTTTTTTTCACTTCCTTTCCCGGTGGCTTACTTCCTTTTAAAGTTAAAACCAGTAATATCCTTTTTCCTCGTTTTCTCTACTGCTGTTCATTTGCTGTGAAGCCAGGTTAAGTGGCCCCTCATCTTGGAGAATGTCAGCATGGGTGAGGGTCAGTCCTTTGACCCCAGGCTTCTGGCCCCAGTGTCAAGGCCAACAGGTAGGAGCACCACATCTCTGCCGTGAAGGTCAAGCTCAATTCGGGTGTCTACTCCCCAGGTGGCACTGCCACAGTGTGAAATCCTTGAGGGACCTGTAGATGCATAACCTACAATGCACCGATTTCTCTCCAATGTGAAGAAAATTTCTCATGTATTTGCAGTTAAGGATAAAAACAATTGGGACCTCCCTGGCGGTCCAGGGGTTAAGACTCCGCTCTTCCACTGCAGGGAGCCCGGGTTTGATCCCTGGTCGGGGAACTAAGACCCCACAAGCTGCGCAGCATGGCCGAAAAAAAAAAAAAAAAGATAAAAACAAGACTGCAGTTGCACTGTTGAACACACACACACACACACACACACACTCTTCAAACAACAGAAGCCCCAAGAGCAAATAGACTGGGCTAAGACAGAAAATATTTTCAATATAATATCAATAGTGTATTACTGGGAATACCCATTGATTAAAAGTTCGAAAGAAGCAAAATTAAACCAAACACACTTTGGTGATAAATATGAGAGGGCAGGGGCTTCCCTGGTGGCACAGTGGTTAAGAATCCACCTGCCAATGCAGGGGACACGGGTTTGAGTGCTGGTCTGGGAAGATCCCACATGACACGGAGCAACTAAGCCCATGTGCCACAACTACTGAGCCTGCGCTCTAGAGCCCGTGTGCCACAACTACTGAGCCCAGGTGCCACAACTACCGAGCCTGCGCTCTAGAGCCCGTGTGCCACAACTATATTGAGCCTGCATGCCACAACTACTGAAGCCACACGCCTAGAGCCCGTGCTCTGCAACAAAAGAAGCCACCGCAATGAGAAGCCCGCACACCGCAACGAAGAGTAGGCCCCTCTCGCTGCAACTAGAAAGAGCCCGCACGCAGCAACGAAGACCCAACGCAGCCAAAAATAAATTAATCAAAAGAAAAAAAGCCACCCAGCAATGACCAACCACCCTAAACAACCACAGGCAGACGCTCCACCGTGCTCAGAGCCTGATGCAGCAACAGCATGACTCGCTGGCACAAACAGTGATGATTAACCAAGTGAGTGTGTTCCCCGCAGGGCACCTCTTGCTGTAGGAACCCTAACAATCAAGGCAGCACAGGCCAGCCCCCAGAAGGCGTCTTAAGATACACAGCTCACGCAGAAGAGAACTAAAGTATCTCAGCTCCACCCTCCCTGAGGTCCCCGATCTGCTCTCGTGGGTCCTGCCATCCACGGGAGGCGCAGTGGCTGAGAAAAGGGTTTCAGACTCTATGGAGTCTTCACCACAGCCTTCATCGTTGCTGCCCTGGCGAAATGTGTGCTACGGTGGCCTCAGTGTCTGTGTCCTTGGACACATCTGCTACTCAGAGGACTGCTGTCCCCGATGTCGAGGCAGCACAGGATGGATCATCGAGGGTTTCGCTGAGCTGCTCCACGGTACCGCCGCTTTCGCGTCCATTCGGTCGCGCCAAGCGGCCTTCAGGGTGCTTGAATTGACTCTCGCCCCTTGCGTGAGTGCGTGCCCTAGACGGCAGCCCCCAGAGTCATGAACGAACGTAAGTTCCTCATATGACTTGACCAGCGGCCTTGCGATCAACAGCCTCCCCTGCTTCCCCTTGTGCACGCCTGACATGAGACCCCTGTGGAGCTTACCACCGACACTGTCAGCGTGGGTCAAGGAAACAAGACCCAACCATACGGTGTCTACAAGAAACTCACTTCAAATAAGATGCAAAGAACAGAAAACGGACGGAGAAAGACATACCATGCCAACACCAATCAAAAGAAAACTGGAGGGGCTTCCCTGGTGGCGCAGTGGTTGAGAATCCTCCTGCCAATGCAGGGGACACGGGTTCGAGCCCTGGCACAGGAAGATCCCACATGCCGCGGAGCAGCTAAGCCCGTGCGCCACAACTACTGAGCCTGCGCTCTAGAGCCCGCATGCCACAACTACTGAAGCCCACATGCCTAGAGCCCATGCTCCGCTAAGAGAAGCCACCACAATAAGAAGCCCGTGCACCACAACAAAGAGCA